>JANHGO010006311.1:0-21577 GCA_024606505.1 Aquila spilogaster
AATATTCATTATTAATTATAGCATTAAAATTAGAAGTTCTGATAATTGACCTTGGCTTCTCCTTGGCTCATCATCATGTCCATTGAGGTCATTTATCTCATGATTATGCATGCTTTGTGGCTTCTTATTACTGATGTGCTTAGTTTTAATTGTACTTTATAGCCTGTCAGATTTCTCTGACTTTTGACTTAAAGCAGAACATTATGAAGGGTTACACAAAAGTGGACTTTTTATAGCATATAGCAGCACAGTGGATGGCAGAACTACTTCTAGATCTAGAGTATATGGAGCATTATGTAGAAATATTTCTGTCCTGACAAGGAAAACATCATATTTATTGGATGACTTAGTAGGAGACACAGGTATGCTCTCAAGTAGCCTAACAAATAAATTAAAAAAAAAGAAAAGAAAAAAAGAATTCGCCAACTGTTATGTCTCAATGGTCCCCTAATAGCCTTTTTCCGTTCATAACTAACCAGAAGCCTGACTGTTCTTTCCACTAGCTTTTCCTTCAGGGACTGAGGTTCAGAGAGGCTAGAAGGTTATGAAATAAGAGATGACTAAGAGCAAATACTGTCATATGAATTCAGTAGAATTTGGCTGCCGTGAGCATAGAGATTTCTTGCGAACTTACACTGTACAGAGGTGAAAAGAAGTGTGTTTTTTTTTTCCTGTGAGATCATTCATTGTCTCACATACAGGGATTTACTGTACTGGCTTTTTCTTCCACTTAATACAATTCATATTATTTGCGTAGGAAAATACTTTAGATATCATCAGATATGCTTCCAAGGAAGAGAGACTAATATTTAAAAACATTAAATAAAGCTTTCTTAGATGGTCTCCAGCTGCTATTATTAAAATGCTAGAGGTGCCTCCTGTCAACAGCTTGAGTTCAGTATACATTCCTCTAAATGAGTAAGCCTAGCTAGGAAACATTGAATGCAGTTTCTACTTGAGATAACTGATATCTCCTTTCACTTGCCTGTGCTCCCTAAGCTAGTTCAAAGATACTGCACTGTTGACTGAAGCATGACATATTTTCAGCCAACTGCTCACACCAGATTTTCCTGGGACATTCAATTCCTGAACTCAAGTAAAATCTGAGAGTGCATTCTGTGCAAATAATTTTTCTTCTTCAAGGGCTTTCTTTTGCTGGGGTTTCCCATGCTAATCAATGGAAAAATTCAGCAACAGGTGTTACTGTCTGTACATCAGTTTGGTACATCTCCATCGTGACCTACTTGTCCACAAGCACATGCTTACGACTCCTATATGCGTGTCTGATTGGAAGTGCAGGGAGGACTGATTGTATGATTACCGGGTTATAAAACAGAAGTAATAGTAAGTTGTCAGTGCTTTCTCACAGTCTTACAGATGCCTTCTTGGTCCATAAGAGGAGTTCAATACCTGCAACTGACCCACAAAGCATTATCGTGTTTTTGGCATGCAGGTCTAGCTACAATTATCCATTTCATCTCAAATCCAGGTTGCTAGAAAATGCTTCATTTCAGCTACCTTGATGCCTGATTTACTAGATAGATCCCTTTTTATGCAAATACATTAACCACTCTGATTTACATTTAAAAGAAAGATGGCAGTATCTTGGGTACATCGTTCTTTCATTGCCTCATTTTCAGAGAAGAGCCCGAAGCAAAAAGCATTCCCTCTGCCAACTAAAACGCTCTGCCAAAATATTAATGATGCCCAGTTCATGAAAAATTCTGCATAAACCAGAAATATAGCAGGGAAGCAGCAGCTTCGCACGTGCCCTGGCCACTCTCCAGTGGGGGATTCCAGTTGGGCTCCTGCCATGCTTGTGAGTTCTTGTTCCCTCACTGCACGCAGGTCTGCAGAAGCACTTGGTAACAGCACTTTCCTGCACCACAGGAGCAGGAACAAACAATATACAGATACCTGCAGCTTCAGCACTCGCTCATCACAGAGCAAGTGTTAAAAACCTTTAGCAAAAGATGCACTTGCATTAATAGGTATAATTTACCCGCTTTATTGTGCAGTGTTAATATTAAGATGTACTAAGATGTCACAGAAACCCGCAGACTGTCAGAGGTTATTCTCAAGGCAGTTTTCAGTTACTCTCACCCTCTACTCGGTTTCCGTCTAAGGAAACTGATCCAGCCACAACATGGCTGAATTCCAGGCTATCGCCTTCCACCAGCAAGAGCACAGCAGCATACCGTTGTACTGAGCTATGGTCACTTTGCCAGCTCCTTATCTGAAGCAGATCAAAACCTACCCTGCATCACCCAGTGCAAGATGATAGCCGTTCTTTTAAGCTTCAGACAGCACAACAAAGAAACTCATCCAGCAGGCTTTTTGTATTCTAGGTTCAACGTCTGTAATTTCATGTAAAAATATATGTACCAACACACAACACAGGGGGAGTACTGGAATGTTTGGTTCTTTCTATGGTCCCCATCATTCAGTTCAAGGTTGCCCAGAGTATCTCCTCTGAGCATGCTGTCATTCTATCCTCTAGCCTCTCCCCTCTTTGCAAAACACTTACCTCTAAGTCTCTCGTCTGACCCCCTACTGCTGTCATGGCCTGCGTGCCAAAGGGCTGCAAATGTACCTCTCTTCTACTGACCTATTTATCCACCTCCACCTATTCCCATTTCTTCATCTTTCTCTTGCATCTCTACATGGATGTCTGGAATCAGCTGAAATCGAAAGGATCCTTGTAGTCAAACTGTAACTTTTTTTTTCCCTGTATCCTTTCCCATTTTGAGTGACCCACTGCTGCACATCCTTTTAGATTAAGCTGTCACAGCTGTTGCCAAGATATTAAATCACTTTTTCATTGTACCTTTACATTTATTTGTCAACACTGACTGCCAAAAATCATTTCCCTTTATCATTGTATCAGCTATGTCACTCTCAACCTCATGTATTTAAAGTCCATCTGTTGATTTCCTTCCTTAATAGATCTTCAGTTATGTGCAAGTCATATTCCTTTTCAAAGCTGACAGAAAAATGGAAGGCTACTTGGTGTGTACTGTTAGCACAGAAGAAAAAATGCTCCTTTAATGATATGACTTTCTGCCATCCCAAATTAACCAGGACCATGTCCTCATTAAAGCAAGAGCTGCACTGCTACCATGCAGAGAACTCAGGGTCTAGACTTGCTAGATATCTCCAGTGATGACCACTGGCACAATGAAGGATAATTACCCCTGATTTCTTAAGGTTTCAATTCACTTTAACCTGCTAGATCTGCTGTGAAAACATCTGATTTCTTGGTGGTTTGGGGGGACTCTTTTTTCTCCCCATCTTCTACTCTTCATAAAAATGCCAACCTTTCATTATGATAATTAAAACTGAATAGAAAGCTGTTTCAAGAAATAGAGTGAGGTGAGCCTCCAGACAAACTAGACCCCTCTCCGGTATGCCTTGCAAATTCAGCATGCATGCAATTTCTGCTGTGCAGCCTCTTCTCTCTTCCCACAAACCTTTACCTGCTGCTGAGATATCAATTTTCCCTTGTCCCATTGGCTGCCCAGAGAGATGGTGAATGCCTCATCCCTGGAGGCATTCAAGGTGAGGCTAGACAGGTCTCTGAGTACCCTGGTCTAGCTGAAAGCATCCCCGTTCACTGCAGGAGGTTTGGACTAGATGGTCTTTAGGTGTCTCCTCCAAGTCAAATGATTCTATGACCTGGGTGATTGGCTCTAGTTTGTTGGTGTGTAGCCCCGTCCATTACATTTATGGAGGAAAAAATCCTGTGCTGACTGCTATGAAAATCAAGGCCAAGTTTGTTTTCTCAGCCTTACATCTGTGTGACAGAATACTCTGATCCCTTTATTTTCCTGGAATACAAGCAAGTTTCATGTTTCCTCTGTGTACAATAAAAGTAGTTACCCTCTGGCCAACTCAGATTGTTGTTTCTAAAAATTGTTTTTCTCTCTGGTTTTATTGGGCAATATAATTATTTGAAGTGCAAGAACACTGTCTGAACAAAGTCTGGGATATCAAACCTATCAAGTCACAAGTTCTCTAAAAAGTCAGGGGCTGTAGCAGAGATTTCTACCTTTTTTCTTTGCGTAACAAACCAATAAAATTGCAGCCACTCAAAGAACCAGTTTGCATTGCTGAGGCAGGTGCATTTTAAAGCCAGTAACCCGGTTCTGAGGAACTTAAATACTTAGCATGCAGGTTAAGCACATATTTAAAAACTAACTCATGCAAGCAGCAAAATATACTTTGCTGTAACACAAGGTCCCTGTTGTGTCAGAAGGATGAAGCAGGGAATGCATCACTGCTTAGTGACCTCACATCATTACAGATGAGAGGGATCCTTGCTACATCATATAAGGACAGCTTACATACATCCCCTAAACTACACTTACCACTCATTCAGTCATCTAATCAAGAAAACTGCAAGAAAATTATGGGCAGCAAGTCTACCAATGAACAATAATGTCCTGGTCTATATAAACAGAAACTCTGTGTCCTGCGCAAGAAAGACATCCCTTATTTCCTTGTGCGGTGAGGATCTCACCTGTCATACTTGTGCTAAGGCTCTGCCTTCTTCAGTCATTGTGGTTTTGCACCTCTGCCAACAGCTTGGAAATGACCTGAGGTTCCCAGTTCCTCCATGTTTTAGCCCACTTTGAAAACTCAGGGTAGCCCCAGCCGAATGGGAATCTTCCACTATGACCACTTTTGTACTAGGGAGTCCTTGCAAAGAGCTTTGTATCCTTGTTTGTTTTGCCTCTCAGGCTGAGGGAAACTAAGAAAACAAAAAATACCAAAACACAGAATCTAGACAAAGCAGTCATAATTTTTTTCTTTTTATCCTGTTCTTCTCTAATGGCTGTTCATTCTTACCATTTTTCCATCCATTCAGTTATTCTCTTGTAACTTCCACAGGTGGCTCACTACCGCATGACCCTCATGCAATCTGGCATTCAAATTCCTTTTATTGCACTCTTTCTTTTTTTTTTTTTCTGTGATCATGTGTCAAACTTTGACCATTGTGCCCCAGAATTCAACTGGTCCTGTGTTGGTTCTCCAAACTCATGCTTCTTTTTTTGCCTTTTTTTTTTTTTATGGCCGTGCATAAAACCTCATTGAAAAAGTCTGTTAAGAACATCTGGCATCCTGTTCTTAGACCACATAAAAAACAATTGGTCTAGCATTTCCAAGAATCTCATCCCAGGCTTCAGAGACAGGCAGACCAATCGAGTACATTGTATTTTTAAATTTAAGAAACATGTTTTGATTGAGATAGCTCTATTTTTTTTTTGTTGAAGTTAAAAAACAAGTGGAGCAGAGCCTCTCAATAATACTAAACTTGTCACTTCACAATGCATGCAATAATTTAACATTGTGTGCTTAGCACGCATGAAGTAACAAGCGTTTCATATTAATGCTGTATTCGTAATGGTATGTCTGAGCTGTACAAACAAAAGATAATTGAGTCAAAAAATGAAATAAAAATAAACAGTTCTCCAGAGTGTGGAGTTTGAATAGGAGGATTAAAAGGTGTTTGACCTTCTCTTTGCAAAAATGTTGGGATAAGCCAAACATGCCCTGTGAAAGCTAGCACTGTGCCAGTGGCTTCAAAGGGCTATACTGAGTCCAAGTGTTCATATTTTGACACCTTATAATACATAATATATATTAAATTATATTTACATACATAGATATAATACATAATTTGATTTATTTTCTTTCATAACACATGAACACGTGAATAAAAGTCTTGAAGCTCCAAGTACAGAAATGTTTTCTTAATTGAATTCAGTGGACCCTTAGACAGAAGGATACAAATCATGTATGAACAATGAGTACTCTATGCCATGTACAATTCCATTTATGATCAAATGTAATAAGGAAATGTTACGTATAATGCAGTATGAGAAGAACTGAAAATGAAGTTGTTGGCTCAAATTTTCTAAAAAACAAAAACAAAAGAACCAAAAAAAACCACCAGAATCTCATAATGAAGATGACATTTTCAAGAATACGGATATGAGAAGAGACATTAGATCACATGAAGGGATTGTCTGAAGTAAAGAAAGGAACCAGGTAACTAGATTAACCACATGCAGCTATCAGTAATATGCTCTTATTAACAAGGACAAGTAATTTTGGATTTAACACTCAAGAAAACAAAAGAGAACATGAAAGAATATATTTGCACATCCCATTTAAGTTTGAGACTTAACTGAAGACATTGAGGTTTCTGTCAAAATTAGTGACACCTCAGAAGCTGCATTTTCCATTAGCTGCAGAAAAAACCTTTCAGCCGTATTGAATGGCAATAGCTATTATACATGCTTGGATGAGGCAGCTTCATTTCTCATTTTATCAAGCTGGTTTCCTCTTCTTTACAAACATCCTTCTATCCAAGTGCTCAGAAAGCTGCGTTTAAATACTTATATTTTCAGAAGTGCACAATAGGTTTGCCATTTTCATCCAAGAGAATCATTTTAAACTGATGAACCTTTAGCTATGAAGATCTAAAGGTCATCCAGGGAGTGCTGCTTGCCACACAGCTGTTCTCTACCACATACTCAACTTCTGTGCACATGACTTACTTCTATACATAACCAATCCATTCTTTTCTTGTCAGAAAACATTTTTATTTTACTCTAGTCATTCTCACACCTCACTGGCTGTTTGGGCTAAAAATGAACTCCGTTTTTACTCGCTCTACTGTCAATACTTTAGGTGGAAAAGGATTCCACTATCTTGGTAATTTAGTACATTCCTAGGGATTCTTCTAGACCATTGCCATCTAGTAGAAACAAGGAGGGTGGTAATGCAAGTATCACAGACCTTCAAAATTTATCATTTATCTTTCCAGTTCAGTTTTGATGTTTTTGCCATTTCTGCTGGACTTCAAAATTGCAGAAAAATAATTATTATTACCTTGGTGCTGTGCTGCAGCTTCAAAGATTTGAAAAGTAACTTTGTGTTTTGAAAATTTGTGTTGCCATGTTTTTTGATCAAATTTCAGGGCTTTCATTAAGTTGCCTTGAAATAGAATTCTAACTCCATAAAAGTTTATGGCAATCAAATATAAATAAATAAATAAATAAAACAGCACATCCTAGTTTTCATATTTCTAATTCCACATATTATTTAGTAGGAAGTTTAAAAAATGATATAATAAGGTATTTCATATTGATTGATGCCTATCTTAAAGAACAAAAAAAAAATTTGAATAATCAAAAATATTTCAGCATAATCTTTTAATCTAAGGCATTTTTCCTTCATTTTTTTACCAAAACAAAAACAGTAATTTGTACTTGGGATAAAAAAAGCTTTTTTCTCGGTTAAATTACCTTTTTTTTAAATCATCCTGCCTTACATTTACTTATGACGAGAGTCATCAATGTCTTTTTTTAATTATTTTTTTGGAGGAGGGATGAAATTTATCCACAAAACACAAGATCTCATATGGCAAACAGATACGTATATTGTACTTCTCTATCCCAACAGGATTAAAAAGAAGTCCTAGGCTTCTCTACTTCTAAACCTCTTATCAGCATCAATCCATAGCTCATGTTTGATCTTTGCTCTGTAGACTGCTTTCATCAGTGTCTTAACTTAGTAGACTAAAGCCTGCCAAGCCCAGTGTTGCTAATGCCATTCCTGTGTTCTCATCACTTTCATTGACACTTTAAGTAAAGGAAAAAATAGGTTTGTTACTGCTATGCTTTGGAAACAGGACAAGTTATTGTGATCTCAAAGGAAGGATGAAGTGAGGGTCTGGGAGCTCTTCCAACTGGCACCGTCTCCAGGAGGCCCTGCTCACACTCAGGTGGCAACCACCTTGGTTAGTTTTGGAGACCTATTTTGACACAACTGCAAATTCTGCTGTTCCTAGTACCATCCAGCAATGGGAGCTCTGCTAGAGAAGCCTTGCCTCTTACTGGTCACAAAGTAGCAAGGGTAAAGGCTGCTCTACCTCAAGACCTTAAGGCTTGAGGAGAAGATGGGAAGAGAATCTGGTTGTTTATCCCACTCTTCACTGAACCTCATCCTTAGACAACTTCTATCCATTATTCTCCTGCATGGTCCACAGGCACAAGCACTGCTCCCAGATGCAACACCCCTTCTCTCACTACAAGTGTCTGTCTAAATCAACTTGAATCTTGGATCTCAGAAAAACATCTGTACTGAACAGCTTCACTGGAGCCTTCAATTTGCCTAACTTGGTACTTCACACACACATAGCAGCTTTTGACAATTAAAATTAGTGTCATAGTATATCACATTAGTTGTTTTTCAGGTCCAATCAGATCAGTTCCCCTCAAAAGATATCAAACCACTGTGTCCATGCAAAGTATGATTTTGAAAGACAGAGCATACAGCTGACATGATGACCTTTCCCTGAGCATAGTACAGTGCTTTTCTTTTCTCTCTCTCCCTCTCTTTCACTCTACCCAGTTTAAAAATAAATCTTTTAGAAGATGCAGTGATTTTAGTGAGTACCATTTCTATCACTCTTTCCATTGAAGTCTCCTTAGTGCGATCAAGTAACAACTTCTCCCAGTTCTAAAAAGGGGCTTCGGTGAAGAAGCAGAGTTTCTATTACGCTCATTTATCCTATTCCTTCTCCTTTTGCTCAGAGGAGTTCTTGGTAGAATACAGCCATTCAGAGGTCAAATCAATTATTGTAGTCTAGGGTGCCATTTCTGGACTGGAAGTGAAAGTACTTTCAGTTTAACAAGGCTTAATAGAGGTTGTTAAGGGTGTCTGACATTTTTTTACCTTTGCTCTTCCATCTCAGTTTGAATAGGTCTGTTTTAATTAGACAAAAACAGTATAAGAATGAATGCAAATGGAAAGGTTCAGAAGAATACAACTATAGGAAAAAAAAAATCATTCTTTCACTAACCTCAAACTGCAGCCAAACAGATCATGGCTCATAGCAATGACGCTCAGAGCCAACAGAAGAACTTTAACTGGTTAGAAATCATGAAGAAGAGATCATGCCATCACCACTATTTTTAGGTCACTGACAACACCCATCACAACTTTACCTCCTAGAATAAAGGTTAAGCAAAGTCTAAAAGTGGATACAGTCTATGAACTTTACTTGGCTGTTTTTGTTTGTTTGTTTGTTTTTTAAATGAATATAGTCAGCCTTTGGAAGTGTTCACACAGCAGTGCAACAGCTTTCCTTCTGCTTGGGTATCTCCTCTCTCTGTGCCTGAGGACTGTGTTCCCCCTGAAGGGATTTGTGCAACTCCCTAAGAGCCAGCTGGGGTGAGAGTTTCAAAACACACATTCTTTTCTCATTGGGTTCATTGTTCCTTACTGGAGTTTTAAGTGAGTAGTTTACTCCCAAATGTAACATTTAGCTCCCACTGAGAACTGGTGCACCCTGTCATGACCCTAATTTTACTATTTTTACCTGGCCTTCTTCCACACTTTATTGCTACTTTTATTGTCTCATTTCCTAAAAATAAAGGGATGCTGACATAAAAAATATAATTTCTGCTCTGTGCCTCTGGAAATATATATATCACACAGAGAGCTTCCAAAGTTTCATAATGTCAAGGCTATCATCGGAAAATTATACTGTACTCTAGGTCTAGGTTGTTCCAACAAATGTAAATAAGACACTGCAATAGGTAGAGTCAACAGAACAGTAACCCACATTCTGCCATCAAATAGCTAATTTATCTCTATTACTGACAATACATTCTTATTCAGAAGAACATTCATTTTGCAATATTAAGGTCAATGTCTTGGGAAAGAAAAATAAATTATAGAGGACTCCGTTCCAGTATAATTTCTAGCAGCTTTCTGGAAATCATTACATCATTTTGGGCTGTAGGCTTGAATTCCGTAATCTAATGACACTCCTGTCTCTCAGGGGTTAGATGTAGGTGTGCTCATTTACAGTATGAATTATGCAGAACACATTGCAGCAAACATGCAGGTAGGGACAGATACACATAAAGTTCTATTTTGTGACAGGGGACAAAATAAAAAAAAATAAGGAACTGGCGTTACTAAAAAGGTAAAACGGTATTAGAAAATTTGGATTTCAGTCAAATGAGGAGGTCGGTCATTTGGAATTAGTACACTACAAGCATGCAACATGAGTTAGTGCATCAGACACTATATAACATTTTCACAAGATTCTTCCTCACAGATGCTCAGGACAGAAGTCAAGCTACAGACTTTCAGTGACAGATGAGATGTTTACTGCACAGATGATGAAAATAAGAATGAAAAATAGAGGAGCTTGGCAGCAGATAATGCATTTGAAAACCAAAGAGTAGGCTTTTGGCCAATAGCAAAAAATGGGGAGTTTATATTGGGCAAGGGCTCTGGAATCAGTGTGGATGAACTTAAAGAAAGATTCAGGCACCTTTTACATGGCTTTGTACCAAAAACCATAAATACCTGCAGCTCTTTCTATGAAGCCATATATAGACCTCATTTATTCCAATAGGATGACAACTCAGTATATTTTTTTCTTTTGAAAGAAAGAAAGTAAAATAAAGGCATGCATTGATGTTTGGCAGGAACAAAACTGAGTTTTAGGCAGATTCTTCCTTACCTCTTCTGAAGAAACATCAAGCAAATTACAGCTCAGGGACCTGGGAGTTTGTTTGGCCCACCCAGAAGAAAGTACACGAAAGCTACTGAAACCAATTATCTGTTGGTTTTTTTTTTCCAACATTCATAGGAAGCTGAGACTCTTCAAAGGAAGCACTGGCCTCAGATGTATCTCCAGCACTATTTGAAAATTCAGCATTGCTCAAGACCAACAATTGCTGAGTATTCAGTTTGATATGCTAAAGAATTAATTATCATCCATGACTAACTCCTGAAACCCCATGCCTGACATAGTTTCTCCTGTGGGTTTTTTTTGATGATTTGTCTGAATACAATACTAATATTTCTTATTTCCCAAGACATTGCATCAGAGCCATACAGTAAATATGGACCTCAAGTTGCATTTATTCTCATGGGCCTCAAGAGAGAGGATTTTCAGTTCAGGGGGATTTGATGTTCCAGCAGGAATACCTAATAGAAATTTTGGTTTAATAGCTTCCATAGCTTTAAGGTATCTTGCAATAGTTTATTTGTGCTTACCACAAGCTCAGTTTTTAGTCAAACCCTCTGGCCGTTAACCAAATTATCCTGCGCTCTTGGGAAATAGGGGCATTTGCTTCCATTTAATCTTTAGATAGAAATTAATAAATTCATTTCAGCAAGTGAACTCTTAAAGCACCATGTATTTCTTCCAAACAGTCAAAACACAAATACTGAAACATGAAATAATCAGAGATTTGTAATGATATGCCCGTCCTTGCCCTCAACTATGCCCAGGTGGCTTTTGAATAACTCTGAGATGGGAAGATTCCACAAGATCTCTAGGCAGCCTGTCGGTACTTAGTCATTCTCACATTAAAGATACATTTCCTGATGTTCAGATAGAACCTCTTGTTTGTGCCCATTGCCCCTTGTGCTGTCACTAGGCACTGCTGGAAAGAGTTTCATTCCATCCTCTCCCTTCCGCTAGGTACATTGGAGAGATTCCCATTGATCCTTCTCAGCTCTAGGCCAAACTCCCAGCCGAACCACTGGTTCTCATGTTCTGAAGCATCCTGAGAATCACTTGCACAGAGTATGAGTGGAAGATCAAAATAACAAGCTCTAAGAAGAAAATTAAGTGCCAGGTTCAGATCATAATCTGCTGCATTATAGCCAGGCAGCTTGCATTCACCATCAACATCCATTTTATAACAGTGGCTATAGAAGTAAAACTCAGCATTTTCAAAAGATTATTTCATGGTTTTACCAGAGAGCCATCTACCATCCTTTGCTCTGCAAGCCAGACATTTTGACAACTACAAAGTGCATTTTGATCCACTTGAAATAGGTAGTATCTCCAGCTGGAGATTAACCTTTTGGCCTTTTAGCTTACACATGGGACTGCCAAAATATCAGCTGCTGGGATCCTCACAAACAACCTTAGAAGGAAAGAAACAACCAAAACATATTCTGCACTCTGACAGATACCGTGAGTTAACTTTTGAGCCACTTAATGTCTATTGTGATTACATCAGAAATGTGTATAACAATTATGTCATCCTTTCTGCTGCTTCAGGATTTAGCTCTTTGGCATAATTATACACACAAACTGTCCAAGATAGACAGCAAGTAACTGATAAAGGTAATATCTTGTACATAATTAAGTTCATTACGTACTTACACGGAACTCTGATGATGTCACTCCTTTTCCTACATGCTTGTACTTTCTCAATCTAAATGAACATTTTATACTTGTGTTATCCTTACAAAAAGCTATCCAACACAGCTGGAGTCACACCTAATCTTGATTTCATTCTCACCCTTCCTGAGAAACCAGATTTCCTCGTTCAGGTTTCACAAATAGCTACTGTGGGCCAACCTTGCAACATCCACCAACAGAGCGTCAAAGGAGATAAGCATCTGTTGAAATATTTACAAGCTCAACTTTCATGCCACAACACAAGACCAGTCTTTAAGAAACTTCCTTCTTCTACATGAATAAGGTAAATACTTATTTGAAGGAAAACATATCTGAGCTGTTCTGTGAGGTATGAAATGGAAGCATGATTCAGGACCAACTCTGTAAATTTGGGGCTGTAATAAAAGCAATGAGATCACAGACCTGACAATTCCAGATAACAAACTTCAGCACTAGATAGAAACCTTCACCAACAGGCTGATGGCTGATTTATCTAGAGGGCTGAACTTAGTAGGATCTCAAGGTCCCAGGCATCCCTGTAGAGAAAGCTTAGAAAAGTTTGTACTGTCTCCATTCGTACTACAGACAAAATACACCAGTTCCGTACTTGCTATTCTGAGACCTTTCAGTAATCTGTAGGTAAATGTCTATTTTATTAAACTCCTGCAGGAAAGTTTTGCATTCTGTTCCAGACAAGAGTTAAGGAACTCAAGTCAGAACTCCCTGGGGCTGGTAAGAGACAGACCAGCATGAAAGACCTGCTCAGGAGACCTGAACAAGCATTTTGTTTAGAAATATCAAAGACAGATTTAGGGAGGTGAAAAGGATGTGACAGTCAGCATATTTCGTGCAGAGTGCCTGCATTTTAATTGGTAGCACTCCATTGACCCTCATGTTCCTATCAGCACTGCAGCTACATCCAGTTTCACCTGACACTAACTTCCCAAAGATCATCTCCACTGACAGTTTTGCTTTCGCTCAAGACCATGATTCGCATTCATGATGGTGTGGATGTGGCAGCAAATTAAGCCTACACATCTTCAAAAAGTTGAGGATGAGCTTAAGTGTCTGCAGCATAGAAGAGCAATATTCCTGTCAGCCTCCCCTTTGGCAGAACACAGAATCCTTTGCTGCAACGTACCAGCTTCAGAACCAGTTTTATCAAGTAAAGCCAGGATGAACAGCATGAATGATTACTACTTCCAGTTACTTTTCTGTGCTGAGTATATCTAGCAAAACTGGCAATCTGGGAGCAAAACAGAACAATTTCCATTTACTGGAATGAATGAAAAGGGTAAGATGAGAGTCAAGACTGTCTGAAACCTCAAAAACTGCTGAGTGGCGTATGATAGTTTGCACACCTTTATGCTTATTTCATGTCTCCTCCCTCAGCAGAATCGTAAGCACAGACAGTCACCATTTGAACAATCATGCTTATGCTATTTTCTTTGCTGCTAAATAAACATTAGGAAAAAGTAATTTGGGGGCCTTTCTGGACTCAGACATATCCAAACCTGGAAAAAAACCAGTGATATTAAAAGAAATCAAATCCCTCAATGACAATACAGCTATCTACCTGGGGTGAGAATTCAGTTTTTAAATGCATTAATTTTATCAGTGATAGAGGAAATCAGAGACACACACTAACACAGAAGAAACCTGGTCAAGAATGAGTCACCGTGATGGTCATACAAAACTAGAGCTCTAGTACAGCTTTCAGAAGTGCCTTAGGCAAATTTCTGTGTCTTTTAGGGACAACTGGTTTTAAATTCAGCTTGGATATCAAAGAAAGGTGCAGCTTCCTAGTGGTAATGAATAACTCTAGGGCTCAGAATGTATCTGACTACTGAATTCAGAATAGATATGCAGATATTTGCATTGGGCAAGGAAACAGTAGTGGTCATATAACTCTTATATCCTATTTATATCCTATTTATCATATATAATGTCAACATTTGCACAATAATGTGATCATAGATCATCTCATTAACATGTATAGAAAAATAGGCTGCTGCTCTACATGCAGCTGGTATATTTCAAAAAAAGCCATGAAAGTTGTAAAGAATGGGATGAGGTAACAGCCCAAGAGGAAAACATACTACTTATAATGTGCACACAAGAGATTTTAAAAGTCTCCATATGACAGATACTTATCTTTCATTCTCTTCAATTGTTGGTAAGCCTTTTTCATGTTAGCAAGTGGCCTGGACAGTATCTCAGGAATAGAGCTGCTGCTTGATTTTATGAGAGTAAATGAGAAGATATGAGAAAGGTGGTGTGAAAGGAGTAATAAGGGAGGGAGAGGGATGTCAACTCTCATCACATTAGATAAAAATTGGTGGGTGATATCACTGGAATCTTGTCTTAGAAATTATCTTAGTACTGGCCTCAAAGATGCTTTCTCATATGGAGCTGCTACCATTTTTTAGCTTTACAGATCAGGACCTTGAGGCAGAAAGTGGAAAACAGAAGGAAAGAGACTACAGCTCCATGCAGAAGGTGATCAGAGTTACAAAAGCACTTTCAAAAGAAGCAAAACTCACTCCCGATCCCAGGATCAAGAAACTAAATTGCTTGAGGAGAGCCTCCCAGAAGATTTATCTTGAACACGCTCAGTCCTCTTGTGGAAAGATTTCCAGATAATGTCTTTTTCATTTACTCCTCTCACTGAAGCATTAATTGAGAGGCATGATGTTAAAGCAATGAGACAGTATATGTAGGCTTATTAGCACCCACGACAATTACACACTAGAACAACTTTTAAAGCCCAGTTTTGACATTTCTGCACTATAAAAAGCTCATATAGATCCCAAATAACAACAGAAACTATATACATATATATATGTATCCCTTCAGGGATAAAGAAGAGATTAAGATAATGAGTACTTATCTAGAGAATTATTTATGCTAAGCTATTTATGCTACAAATGTTGATTAAGCGATGTAAGCAAATGCAGTAGAGAGAATCATTCTCAGCCACAGACTTCATGAGTGGGCAGAGAGGATTTAAGGCAGCTCCCTTCTTCCCCCACCTTCTCCCAGGTGAGAACAGAGATTGGAGAAGATATGGAGCAGATGCCGTATAAACAAGTACTTTCGATTAGGCACAGATACGTGCAATCACTCAGCAATTTATTTGCTGAGAAACACAAGAAGTACAAGAGTTCAAGTCCCTAAAAAATGGGTGATGCACACACACAAGCTATTAGAAGTTTTACTTCTTGTGTCTCAAAATTCTTCTTAGGATTTGCTGCCCAGTAGAGAGAATTCTGTTGAGTTTCTTGAATAGAGTCACTTTTACACACTAAGGAGAAATCCTTTCTTCCTTCAAAGAAGTTCATATAATGCAATTCCCTCCTAGATAATTTAATAATCCCACAGATGGTCCAAAGTATTTTATGGTGTATTCCATAACTGGTTTTGGTGCTTCTACAACAGCTCTGCCTTTCTTCACAGCCCTGAGTGATTCTGTTTTCTTAAGTATAGCATGTCCACAATAATAAAGTGAGAGTTGTAAGTTTAAATAACACTTTCAAAAGTTAATAAAAACATCTCCAATACGTGTCAAGAATCTAGTTAAATGCATTTTCCAGAGGTAGGTGTTTCTAAATACTTACTTAAAACAACAGACATCTTTGTATGACTCGAGACAACAGTATATGCAGGAAATACAATTTTAAGGAACTATTGCCGGGTTCATCAAGGAAATCTTATAAGTAGATGGCCACCTCACTGGAGAAGGAAGAAGACTTGACTGGAGGGAGAAAGGAAGGTTGTTTCTATACACAGAAGAGAGCCTCTAGTTCAAACAATTGTTGAGAACACAAACAAACATGAAAACCCACACACGTTAACGCAGACTTGGATCTTCTAGAGAAGCAATTACAAGAGGGGCTGCCCAGTGTAAAAGTCCCACACTACATAGCAGAATCTCTCTCTGCTGACCTCAGGCAACCGCAGAAAAGAAGAAGCTGAGTCAGTCCCTCTCAGTTAATCCCTGGCTTTTTTCCAAAGACCTATCTAAAAAAGGATAATTAATGCTAATTGCAGGGTTTTATTTTTGTAATGAAGTACACAAGCCTACATCTTTACAAAACTAGCCCCCATTAAATGCTGAAATAAAGAAATTTAATACTTCAGATTTTATTACTTATTCTGAGCCATTAAGTACATCTTAAAAATTACGCTGTATTAAAATTAAATTATTTTTAAGATTGCAGTGGTCTAATGCAAGTGAGCCAGTCTATGCTTTGAACCTCTATCAGTGCTCCCAAAGACAAGAAAAAGCAATGCAAGAGAAATAAATTTCTCACTTTGAGAAGATATGCATTTATAAAGTGCCTGTTGAATTGCCCTAAATCAGTGATTAAAACAACATGAAATACATGATCATTCTCTCTTTAAAAGAAATGAAGTCTCAAAGTAAAATCAATTGCTAACTTTCATTTCTATGACATTTGCAAACACAGTATTGCATTTACTTATTCTAATCCTATCCCACACCTTCATTTTCTCTTGTTATTTACGCAATATTCATAAATGTTTGAACTCCTACTCTGGCAACATATTTTCCATTTCCTCCCCTATGGCAGGTGTCTCATGTAATCCTTACTGTGCAACTCTTCTAGCCTCAACGATGGTCTCCTGTGGTTGCCCAGGGCTAGGATTTAGTTTATCCTGGCCATATATTCTAAGTGTTCCTTAAGGTAGCAATGGCAGTTAAATGAGCATTGCTGTTTCTACTTATTATGTAGGTCACTCTAAAAGTAATGCCTGAAGAACAGATGCTCCTTGCTCTAAAGGTCTAAGTCTAAGATTGTATGGCAATAAGAGTCATGTTTAAAGAGGACAAAATTCACGGTCAAAGATACAGGAAAAGTATATTACACAGTACTGTAAAGAGCTGGAAGAGTCAGAAAAGAAAAAAAATCCACTCAATGAATTTGTACCACATCAAAAAATTGTTCAAGTTCACTACAGAAGTGAAAGGAAAACAGTCCTGCTCTGAATTTCTTATAATAATTTTGATTCCATCTCACCCTAAAAACACTGTCCAGGCACTCCATGCAGCAGATTATTTTGTTCGTTTTCAATAGACCAATCTCCATTTCAACAAAACATATTTGCCTAACAAAATAATTTGAACATAAAGATCAAATAAACTCTTACATAAATGGCATATTAGAGAAAAACAGCAGCTGATGTCAGTGAAACTAAACTGAAGTAGTGCCAGGTTGAACAATACTATAAGCAGATCCACGGATTGTACCGAAGACATTTTTGCCGCAAGTTTCTCAAATCATCCTGTACAATGGCTGCCAGTGACAATCCCGGCATCTGAGTGACAAGAATCCTAAGGCTGCCCGAAACAGGGGCAGGGCACATCCTGATGTGGCTACATATCTTCACTGGATGTGGATAGTCAGACATCCTTTCAAACATAGCAGCTCTTCTCTTGGAAAATGACCAAACAAAACCATTTCTTTCCACAGTTGTCCTCTCATCACCACCATTTTAGATGGTATTTTAGCATAGTTATCTGTCTCTTTTCTTTTAGGGTGAACAAAAAGTTCACCCTCCAAAAAAGGAAATATGTAGTTTTTATGACTGACACTTGAGCATTCTTTTACATGTTCATATTATGAATTCTCATGAGTCATTTCCAAATACTGCAAGAGGGAAAAGAGATATTTCCAATCACTTAGAATAGCAAGAAATGCAATGCACAACATTGTTTCAGTGATTTAAGAAAGCCTTTTAGGTTCAGTTCAATTCCAGTCATTTCTGAGAGCATGATTCTTAGGAACCTAGATTTTCCCTTTGCACAATAATCTCATTCACAGGGCTTCTCAATATTACTATTTCCTGGTTTGCACAGGCATTCAAGGTCAAAAGCAAAATACTTCATTCAATTCTTAATGTAGTTCTCATTTTTAATCCTCACCATAAGCTCTTGAAGACATCTAAATATCCACATTTACACCCAGTTCTTGGCTGGTCTTTCACAGCTGTTGCACAGCCTCTTGACTGTCTCCTGTGCCCCCTTGTAGGTGAGACTGGCTTCTCTTTCTAACCCTGTCAACTGACTTGCCTCCTTTCATTTGCGTAAGCTCTGACTGCCTTGAGCTGCTTCTCCTTCACAGCTCCTTCCTGCAAGAGTTCACATAAATCACAGAGACAGTAAGGGTCAGTGTATTGTACCTTCTCTTCTAAGAAAGTAGTTTGCTTTTAAGATTTTTACTCACAGCTGGAAGAGGCCAACCTAATCCTGCTTTTCATCTCAGTTCTCCAAATGCATACAAAAACAGAAATCTACTCCTTGCATTTTTGTACAGTCCTTTCTTCTGCATGAAGCTCACCACTGCTCAGCCTTATCTGTTTCTTTTCTATTGTCCACACTGTACACTTGACCCTTGACCAGATCATTTCCCCAACATTATAAAACCTTTTTATATGATGAATCTAGGCCTTTCAAATCGATCTTTAATCATGTCCAAAAGTTCACTAATGCTGTTTTTTTAAAAAAACATTACTACTTCTCTGCTATCTATTTTATTATTAACCACTTTAGGAAGTCAGCCCATGAACTTAGATAACTTTGTTACTCCCTGAGAAGATTAATGAGGTGATCTTAAATATCAATACCTCAACAACAACATTTTGAAAAACTTTTCATATTACACAGCAACAAAGCAATTTATAACTTCCACAGAAAGCAACTCCAGAATGGGCTCCATCCAGAGGACATGTTTCCTCAAGTTAGGCTTTTGTTTATCTTAATCATGATGAAAGCATGCCTCTTCACTTAAAATTGCATCCTGTAGGCTTCCGACATTGACTGTTTTATGTACACTGGTTTCAGAAGATAAACACAAAATATTTTCCTATGAAGTGAAGATTCAACTCCTTGGAATTAACTTTTATATTTGTAAAATAAGCTTCTAAATGAAGTAATTTTCCTGGAAGATTTCAAGATGCTGGACTGTTCTTTTTCAAAACATAGTGAGATACAGCACAAGTCAAAGCTGGTTTATTAATAGGCTGTATATGAAGCCAAGGACAGGTTGATTGCATTGAAGTCTGTTTTAAACAGCTATCATCCCAATAGTGACAGCATACTGTACAAGAGAGGGGTTGTTTTTTTTTTCAGCCATTCATATTTTCAGTAAACATATAGGTAAATTTATTCATACAAAGAGGGAAGTAACTGGGAACTTCACCTGCCCAAAGCTGTAAAAGAACAGAATAGATCTAAAAAGCTAGGGAAATAAGGTTTAATAGCTTCTTTATGTTGTTTTGCAGTTTCTCTGCTTGCATCCTTCTAGGTCAGGCTATGACCAGAAACAGAAACTCAAATACTACAAAGATTGGTTGTTTTCAACAATTCTGAATGTGTCAAAAGCAGCAAGTACGAAACCCACAGTAAGAGCCTCTCTTGCAAGGCATCTCAGCTCAAAAATCTTGAACAGTTCACCTAAGGTTTACCGTAGCCTCTGGATATGATTTTTCAAGCATTCACAGTGGTGCACTGTCAAATATGTACATTACCACATCACCCTAAATTGTTCAGTGGTCATTTCCCATTCAGGCAGTCAACTTTCATGAAACCAACTCAGTTCTCCAGGAGCTTCCCAAGAGTGCTTCTTCAGTATGGCACCCAGACCAGACTCACCTTGCTCCTTGCCCAAGATAGAGAGAACTGGACTTAAATCTACAAAGGGAATTGAGACAACTCAGTGACACCTTGGCAGTTAGCCACTCAGAAGTTCTCAAAAGTTCTGCTCACTTCTATGCAAATCTGGAAGTGTATTTCTCAGAAGCCAAAATTTATATATGCAAACTTCTCAAGGAGAAGGTATTTGCATGCCTCCCTTTATTCCCTCTAGTGCAGATACTGCAGGAAAGTCCCAGAAAGCAAAGAAAGGAAATACAGTATATACATGCCGGTCTTCAGTGTCCCAACTGCATTTTGGAAAAAATCTTCCTTACTAGAACGTGCGTATTTACTCACCCTGACAGGAATTCAAAATTTGAAACTGCTATTTATGAAAGACTGTACATGCTCACCAGAGGAGATACGGATGAGAGATGGAGTGAAGAGGAGTTCAGTGATGTCCATTGTCCTAATTACAGTGAATAATGTTTTGGCAGAGAAACTAGAGTTCTGATTGTTCCAGGAACTTCTAACAATCAACAGCCTATTTTCCCACTTAGTCATACCAAAGACCTGATCTTCCAGTTCAGCAGAGCAGGTAGGATAGGCTTCACTTTAAACACATGAACAGTCTAATTGACTTGTTTAGCATGACTGAAGTGCTAAGGAATGAAGCTGGGACCTGATGCAGGTGCTCCAGCTAAAAGCTTTCCCTGTCTTCCACAAAATGACAGTGCTACAGCCTCCCTTTCTTTTGCCCTAGGCCTCTATGGTATACTCCCTTCTGCACATGTAGCTGAGATATAGGTCTATGGGAACACTTGCTGTTAGGGTTAATATGAAGAGGGAGGCAGCTACAACTTGCATCTGCTTGTAAGAGGAAAAACATGCAGAGAAGTTTATGGAGGAGTCTTGGCACTTCAGTTTCTAGGAGTCTGTCCATCATTTAATTCATTCCATCCTCTAAGATTTCTGTTGATAATTTTGCCATTTAGCAGTTAGTTATCTTATCATGTCTACACTTTCATGGTGGGACATGACTGCAAATAGGGGTATATCTTGTCACAAGTGTCATTTCTAAATGGGAATAATGCAGCTCACGCAACGCCAGTCCTCAGCTGCAAGTACATGGGAAACACCAGCCATCACAAACCAGACTCTTTATTCAGTTTCCCCCCAAGCACTGTTGTCTGCCATGCTTTCTTGAGCAAAGCTGGTGGGATTCCCTGCCACTCATAGGAGCAGTACATTTTAATTTGAAAATTCACGATTTACTGATAGTCTACTTGCCCAAGAGCACAGTGTGACTAGGAGGTACAAGAATCCCATCCCTGAGAAATGGTTGGAGGAGGTTTAGAGATGTAGAACACTACAGCTTTTTTTTGCAGTAATGACAAAGTTGATAGCTAGACAGCAGACTCACAAGGTTCATCCCCAACTTCTGCTTGCACTGGGAACCCGTAACCAAATGCAAGCTTTACAAAAGGGCAGTAAAATAAAAAATTCATTGTGTTCTCTAACAAAAAAAACTCCCTTTCCACCTCTTGTGACTTCTTCAATTCGTAGGTCTTTTAGGGCAGAGTAAGCTAACAAGGAATAAACCTAGAATTAGAAATCAAATAATCCTATTTAATTTTATAGTTGTTGACACAACTTGTTACATGTGTTTCCTACCAGAATAAATGAAATCACAG
>JANHGO010006312.1:0-21573 GCA_024606505.1 Aquila spilogaster
GAGCGGGAGCGCGCACTGGGCCGGGCGCTGGAGCTGGGCATCACCTACTTCGACACGGCCTCCGCTTACGGGCAGGGCCTCTCAGAAAGGCACCTCGGCGAGGCGTTGAGCAAGCTCGCGGGGGACGTTGTGGTCGGCACGAAGTTCCGTCTTACCGTGTCCGACCAGGGGAAGATCGGAGCGGCGATCGAACGAGCAATTTAGGGCGATCGTCCGACCTGTGTCAACGGATCGGCGGGCCGGTCTGCGGTCGGGTCTTGATTCCCTGGGGCGATGTGGTAATTCTGAGGGTATTGTCCGCGCGGTGGAATCGATGGCCAGACCCGAAATGCCCGGGTGGTTGGTGGTCGTTCGTCCGCCCGGGGGGTACCCGCTATCTTCCGAGCGGTCTTTCTTTGCCCAGTTGCCAGGAGTTTGCTTCGATGTCTCAAGCCCCTCGCCGCCATCTCCGCGCTCCTCGGCGGCCGTTGGAGCCGCTCCGCCTCGGATCGAGCGAGCAGCAGCCAGGCGGCCGCCATGGACAGCCCCGGCGGCGTCACCGACAAGAAGAGGTACGGGGCTGGGCGCTCCGCCCGGCACCCCGCGTCGGGCCCCCGGCGTTCCTCCTCTCTTTCTTCCCTTCCTCTCCCCGCGCCTTCAGCCCGTCGCCCCGTAGCGCGCTCCGCTCTTTCATTCCTCCTCCTCCTCCCGCCGCCGTCCACGTCGCCATTTTGTCGGCCCCGCGATGTCGGGGGTTCCCGTGTGCCGGGGATGCGGCTCCACGCGGGGGGGGGGCGGCACGGCGGGAGCGTCCCGCAGGGAGCGGGGGGGATGGAGCGCGTCGTGTCTGGAGGAGCGGTGGTGGGAGTTCAAAGCGGGGAAAGGGAGAACGCGTGCGTTGGGCTCGGTGCTGAGCGGTGGTTTGTCCCCGGAGCTGCGGTCGTTTCCCAAAAGGAGGAGGGAGGGATGGATTGCGCCTTGCGGGAAGCGGCCGGCGAGCCTGCCATCTCCCATTATGCTCCGGTTTTGCTGGGAAAGGGGCGACTTCAGCATCTGGAGCTTAGGAGAAGCGTGGCGGTGGGGGAGGCGGCCGCCGAACAATGTGAGTTGGGGAGGATGAATAATTCACCGAGGATCGTGAGCTCAAATTAGAGAGAGGGGGAAATAAAGGCCGCGAAGGTTTTGTTGCACAGCGAAGTTATGGAGTCGGGGCGTTCAGGTGATCGGATCTTTCGATGAGGCGCTCCGCCAATGCGCTTTGGAGGATTGGTTGCCGTGATGCCGGCTGCGAGCAGCCAGCGCTCGGTTGTATTGATGTTGGGGCCTTTTTTGGGATGGGCTGTCTCCGCGCTGGTATTCGAGGGTCATCCGGGCGCGTTGGGTGGGATAAGCGGGCAGTGTGGAAGTGGGACTGGGGAGGAGCTGGCTGCCTGCTAAAATGGATGGGGAGCTTTGTGCTGAGCTATGGGCATGGAGCGTGGAGCTGGGAACGCTCTGCCTCTGTGCCCTACCTCCAGGACAATGCCATCTCTGTGGTAATGTCACTGGGGTGCACGAGCTGAGGCTTTCAGCCCAATGAAATAGCTACAGTGGGGCACCACTTGGTTTTCCTTCTCTGAGCTATTGAGAAGCATCAGAAAATTGTGGCAGCAGGGTTTGTTCTGTGCTTTGGCCTTGTTTGGTGGCAGCTCTGGAGAGGGGTTTTGAGACCTTAAGGTTTTCTCTATTGCTGTTTTTCTTTGTCCTCGAGCATTTGTTATTTTTCACTCACTATTCTGTCCCTTTTTGGTACCTTTTTTTTTCTTTCTTTTCTTTTTTTCTTTTTTCTTTTTTTCTTTTTTCTTTTTTTCTTTCTTTTCTTTTCTTTTTTTTCTTTCTTTCTTTCTTTTTTTTTTTTTTTTTTTTTTTTGCAATCTCCTTATCCTGGAAGTAATCTGCTTTCTTCAGAATGCAAGAATCAGTATGCATGGCTTATCCTGCCCTTCCTAAAGGGAGGGCTTAAGAAGGCACATTCGTTGTCTCCTGCTTTCTGTAGACTAAGTTCAAGATTGGGAATGTTTCTTATAAAGTAGCGAGGAGTATTGAGGTTACCTCTGTTGCAGGGTATGCTTTAATTTAAAACACAAAGCTGGGGCTGTGCTATGCTCGTCCTGGGGCTGCGAGCCTGCAGTTGAGCAAAGATAGCAAAGTGAAAAAGGAAGGATGTGAGCTCAGCAGAGAAGTTGCTGTAAATCTCAAGCATTGCTCAATAGCCTGGGTTGGTTTAGAAGGGTTTAGGTTTGACAGTGTCCTTGTTCAGAGCACCTGTGGGGAGAGCCCCCTCCTGTCCTGTCCTTCGATGGGAAGGCTTGGATGTGGCACACATTGCTTTCAGCATGTGTTAGGGTCTTGCCGTGCTTGCATTTGGGTGTTTATCTCTCAGTAGTTAGTGAAGCTTGTTGTTTGCTAATGATGTGCTGTGAGATGCAGAAATCATGAATTTTGACCCCGTGTGTCCCTCATTCTTACATAAGTGAAATTCAGTCATCACAGTAACTGGAAGCAGATTCACTTATGGATTTGTGGCATGCATTCTTTTGGGTAGTTCCAAACTTCAGTCTCATTTGATTTCTCAAGGAGTCTTGACCCCTGTGTGTATCAGCAACACCATTATGTATTGACAGTTAGTTGGATTTTAGCTATTCCTCAGTAATTGGAGCATTTTTGTGTGCTTCTCATAGTTTCCCCCCTCGTGTTGCAAGGACTCAGTTTCACTCAGTGTGTGGTGTGAGTGTAATTGTGTTCTTGGGAGCTTTGTTTCCTTATATCTACCATTTTGTTCAGATTTAAACGTATGGTGACTTTCCCAATGTTCTTTCAGCAAACCAGTGTTCAGGTGGCTCATGCAGGGCAAGCTTTTCCTCCAGTCTGCAGTACAACACTTTGTTATTAGGAGAGTGAATCTTGCAATGTTTTAAGTACGTGCACCGTTTAGGGTTACTAGTTACTCAAAAACGATCTTGTTGACAAGCAGATTTTTAAACAGTATTCTCTTGAGTGCCCAGGCTGCCTCTTGGGATGGTATAGAAGAGTATGATGTACCCTATTGACTTGAGTGTCTGAGAAGCTGAAAAAGCTTTTCAATTCCTTGTAGTTGGGACTTGTATCATTTGGCATCTCAGAGGTTGATAGGAAAAAGCGAGGTTGTTCTGCTGCATCTCTGCCACTGAGGTCAGAGCCCAAACCTGCCCGAGGTGCCCGCTTTGCTGCTGCTGGCTCTGATCCTTAAACCTGTGCGGGGCTGCAAGGATTTGTGCATGCTGCTGCTTTCTGTCCGTGCATTTCTTTCAGTGCTGGTGAAACCGAGCCACCATTAATGGGGCTGAAAGCTAATACAAAAACCTTTTGTATATATGATAACTGTACCTTTCTGTGTTGGAAGAAAAGAACTTTTTCACTCTTCCAAAGAATCTCCCTGCAGGTATGGGGAGGGCAGAGTGGTTCATGGCTTACATAAAGTGGCTGTTCTTACAGCTTTCTGGATCTTACTGGATTGTTTGGCTTCCCTTAGGACTTAAATGGCATTGCCACAGTTGCCTGTTCTTTGCTGTTTCCTCAAACTTGAAGTGCCTTCGGTAGAAGTGATCAGAATTCACTTGTGACTAAAATGAAGGCAGCGTGGTAATGCTGTGGCACTGCCTTCTGCTTTTCAAGGCACAGAAAATGAGCATGGAACAGCTGTGGAGGATTTGCCTGCTGCAGTTTCTTTTTCTTAATTTTGCACTGTTGGTGGTTTGGTTTGCTTTTGTTGGTGAAGGTTTGAGTATCTGGTAGCATGTTGATGGGAGCAGCGGGAGGGGGGTTCTGGGTTTTGTTTAGGGATGTTTGCTCTGTCCTTTCAAAACAATCTCCCCAGCCCCTCTGCTGGGGCCTGTCGGTGGCACACTTACTGTGCTCTGCACCGAGTGGAGAGCTCTGGGGTGGGTGCGCTGGGGTGCTCGGGGCTGTCAGGGGGGCTGGGATGCCAAGGGGCTGTGTAGTGATGCTGGCACCTGAAGCCTGGCAATTGGTGAGCTACTGATGTAAAGATTGAGGTGTGATGTAGTGAATCTATCTTATTTCCTCCTCTCACTGTGATTCCCATTCTCTGGTTGCTTTATCTTTCCTGAAAAATGTCTGTCCAGGGCTTCTTGAGCTTAAACTATGGTTATGTTAAAATACGTCATTTGTGAGCCCTGAGAGATGTGATTGTATGCTCTGTGCTTGCTGCCACCAGAAGAGAGATCTGAGAAGACCATACTGTTACAAAGTGTAACGCTACTGATGTGTGTAACGCTACTGATGCATGTAACAGTGTGCGTTTACTTAGAGGTGCTTGTTCCTCCTCTGCTTGGAGTCAAAACAACTTGTTAGACCTTTGTTCCTTGAATTATGTGCCTGGAGTTTATAAAGCTGTTCCCAGGACTCTGATTGCTGACGGTGAAGCTGGGAAAAAGAAGTTCACCCATTCACAATGCTATCTAATGTTGTCAATGTTTTGGAGTAAGCACGAACGCTTCTGAAGCTCTTGAGAGTGTGCGTGTTCTCCTTGGTGTGTTTCTTATCTGAAAGCCTTGAAGACTATTGCTGAGCCTACGTAATAAAATAGATTAAATTCTTGTGTGTTCATGCTGCACAGGAATCATACTGCACTGATGTGTCTTAGGCTGGATTTCAGCTGGGTTCTCATGAGATTTTCAGTATGAGAGGGGACATTGCATCACAGAAACCACTGTTTTTGTGTACTCAGTTTTGTACTGCACGGGAAGAATGGTCAGTGTTGTCTCATGGAGAGCTTGGTGTTATGATATGCTAACAAAATAATTCTTAGGCATTGTTTGGTAAAGCCAGGTGGGAAGTATGGCATGGTTCAGTGCGGCATGAAGGAGTACCGAGATCTTCCTGATACCACTCTTTTAAGGAGATGCAAATGCAGATCAGATTACAATGTGTTCTTTAAAAACAAAATAGTTCAAAACAAAAACAAATCTTGTGAGAACTTCAGTACCTCTTGTGTTGTTCACTGATGCCCAAAAGGAAAGAGGAATGTTCCAGATGACGAGTCATTAGCTCAAGTGCTGCTTTTATCTTAACCTACAGGGGTATATAGGCAGGTGTTTACATGCCTCAAAAAATCCTAGGCAATGCATGGAAAGAACTTAGACCTTAATCATCTTTTCATGTCATAACAGCCCTTTCTCTTCCACATTTGAGAAATTTTTGGAGCCTCTCTCAAGAACCTTCTTTCATATTAGGGCAGGCAGGAGAGCATGCAGGAGAATCTATTTTCCACTGTGTATTGCCCCAAGATGGGATACGCTTCAGGGTTTTGTGACCTTGAGATGTATAGGAATGGCCAAGGAGAAGAGAGGAGCCTTTGCACTTTAGTGACAGAAAATTCAGGAAAGATGCAGGTTTCCAAATTACAATTGGCTATGAAGGCCAGCAGGGGTTTTCTCTACTGAGATGTCTGGTCAACTTTCATAGAGTTTGTTTTAAGCTGAATAAGCTCTAAAGTGATTGGAAACATGAAATCAAGTGAATCAAGTGAATACATGCCAGCATATTTATATACACATATATTTAAATACAGTTTATGTAGGTGACGAATGCTTCAGGGTTCTTTGATGTGGAGCCATAGCCTCAGTTGATGTAAATTAGCACAGGTTCATTGAAGCTATGCCTGTTTGTACCAGCCTGGGGATTTGGTGCAAGATATCAGAATAAGTGCATTGATAAAGATAAGTCCCATCATATTCATAATGTGTCACTTCTTTCTGTTGGAGCCGGATAATATGAGGACTTATGCAACAACGGAGTGTTTTAAAATGCTGCAATATTTTTTTTACCCAGACGTTTGAAATGCGTCGTCTGAAGCCGAAGAACTGGTGCTTCAAGAAGATGCATTAGTAGTTCCTTTAAGATAACTAAAACATAATAGATGTGTACATCATAGACTGTGTAGAGAAACTGTAAATTCTTTTTAATTCGGTGTGGTTTGAATGATTTCTTGTTAAGCACTCAGAGGAAAAATGTTACTTGCTACGTAAAAGTAGCGCCTGAATTTCTAGCGAACTGACAAAACTGAATCAGAGATTGTGTGAAGAAATCTGTGCTCTTGTATTTACAACAGTGAAAGGTTTTACTGAACAACTTCATAATTTACAAAGTATCCCTTTCAATTCAATTTGTAATAATCCTGGAAGTGCTGCCTGAAAAAGATGACCCATTTTGTTTACCAGAATGCATCACTAAACCAAAACCAGATTGGTGGTGTGTTACGACAATTCTTACGTTTCAAAAAGGAAAAGAGTGCCGAGGCCAAGAATCTTGTTTGTGAAATTATTCCGTGCTGCTCACAACTGAGAATAATAACCGGACTGTTACGCTGGAGGGGAGTTAGAGGTTGGCTTCCTCACATTTTCCCCATGCTTACACCCACTGCAAGAGGTGGGAATGTATCGCAAGGAGCTGAAGACTTGAAGCAATCTGTGTCAAATGTAAAAGCTGCGAACAGGACGCTCTAAATGGAAGTGATTTAGCTGATGACGGGATCCTGTTCGGTGCTTGGTTCTTCAGAAAGGACTTTTTTCTTGCAAACTATTGACTGTGTAGCTGATATCACCGTAGGATTTTTATCCTTGCTATCGATATAAGCATTTTTCTTGCTATGGATTCTTTATTCATATAGGAAAAATAAAATGTTCTTATTTCTGTTTATTTTAATTTGTTTTTAAAACCTCTGATAATATCCTGTTAAGTGAAAGCAGATGAGGAATGTAAAGTGAAGAGACAAGGGTAAGAACTTGTGCTAAAGCAATAAGGAAAGTCCTCTTGCCTCTGGTCTGAAAAATTTGAATGCAGTACCATAAAATATATACATTAAACCCATGATTTTGACTGAAATTAGGTATTTTATCAAGAGTCTGCACCTGTCTGAAGATAGAGCAGTTCATAGCTAAAATATCCGCTGAGAGCATGCTCAAGTGAAGAACCCTTCTTTGGGATGTGTTCTGCTTCTTTGTGTGCCTTGTTGAGGCAAAAGACATTAACAGCAAGAGTGCTGAAGGGAGGAGAGCGCACGGAGGGTGGTTCTGTCAAGCCCATGCCCAGTTATCTTCTTAAAGTAGTAGTGTTTTTTCTTTAGTAATTACACTGTGTTTTTTATTATGCATCTTTCATCCTGAAGGATAGAACACAGCACTTTAATAGGAAAAAAAAAGGCTGTAATCTAAAAAAAGCCAAAAACTTAGTTGAAAAAAATCGTTATTTTCTCACAGACAACCATTCTGTGCCATAGCGTTATTTTTATACAGTAAACTACTGTGCAGAGTGAAAATATCAGTGTATTACTCAGTGTAGTAAGACAGCAGAATCACTTCACCATGCTCTTAATTAGAAATACTAATTTTGGAAGCTTTTACCTTCTTACACTTTCTAAGCAAGGAGGTAGGAAGGTTTTCAGGTCAGTTTGAGGCCAAGCACAGGTGATGGATAATCCTGGAAGTGTGGTCTTGTGCTAGGTTCAGGAGTGCCAGGCTCTGCTGCTGGCTCTCATATGCCACAATTTGCCTATTTGTAAAACGAGCTGGAGGTGTCCCTGCTCATTGCAGGGGCGTTGGACTAGATGACTTTTAAGGATCCCTTCCAACACAATTCTATAATTGTAGTATTTGTGGTCTTGGGAGTAAGACCTCTTGGCGTGTAGCGTAGCTCAGAGGACTCTTGTCAATGAGAGCTGGTCCCCACTATCATTTTGCAAACAGCAGTAGGTTTTGAAGGCAGTGCTCATTCAGAAAGCTCGTGCTGCTGTGGCTAATTCAGCTCCAGCTGCCTGCTTGCTCTCTTAGTCTGTTGGGGTATTTTTCAGTCAGGGTTTTTTGATGGTGTCCAAATTATGGTAAATGCCTGTAATCACCTGAATGGGAAGAAAACAGTTTAAGTTGCTTTGTCAGAAGGAAATGTACAAAGGAATGAAATTTAACCAACAGTTTACATATAGAAGCGCTGTCTCTGAGCTTTAATATTATGCTAGTTTTTGCAGTTAAATATCTTCTAAAATCTAAGTTACTGTATTTAATAAATATACATTTTCTTTGTTAGAATGCTGGGTTTTAAGATCATTAATTCATAATAAGTAAGACTTATCTAGAAGGTCACATGCTTGTGACTACACATGAGATTAAGGTGTTGGATTGCTCTCACAAGAGCTCTGCATGGATTACAAAATAAGTTAATGGGTAATTAAAATGGGCCATAATGGCAAAAGCAATGATCTTTAAAAAGCAAGTTACATAAAAGCAAGAAGAGCTGAAGCTGTACCTTTGAGTTCATTGTGAGCCGAGAGATTGTGGGAGTTCTGGAGCACAGCCTGAGAAGGAAGGAGCGCCCTTCCAAACCAACTGGAAAAAAAATTCTGGGAAATCTGCATGCAAATATAGTTCCTGGAAAGCTTGTCCCTCGCTGCTTTCAGCTGAAAATTCAGACTTGGCCTTGTGTTGGTGAGCACAGGCTGAAATTTCTCCCCCTTACTACCAGGAGGAGGTTTGGATGGCAAGGAGCGCTCCTCAGACAGACACACGTGGTGAACACGGTCCTCCGACCACTTTGCTCTCTACCCCGCTCCAGTTACACAGCAGAGATGGCAGCTCCCTCTGAAGGCCACCGTATGCCTGGGCACCTTCAAGGGACAGGAATTTCTGAGGGGAAAAGCAGGCACAGTTCCTGTGTGTGCTGGGTGGGAGATGAACAGGTGTTGTTTGTGTGTTGTGTTTTGTTTTAGCCAATACCTACATCGTTAACTTGCTGTACGTTTAACTAACTGGATTTGAGTGGTGTGCTTTGCTTATGTTATGAAATGTTTTTCGTATGAAGGCCTCTTTAGGGAAGTAGAATTATGCTGCTTTAATTTCTCTGGTAAGTACTGGGCTTCTCTGGGACTTCTTCCCATGGTAGAAGAATTCAGTAAGCACTGTGGCTAGCAGCCCTGGGCAGAATCAAACTAGCAGACAGTGAAGAAAATCGAACAACTGCATGTTCAGCGCAGCTGAGTATAGCACGGCTGTAATATGGTTTTTGGCAGCCTGTGCCCTTCCAGTGGGCTTGTATCTGGCGTGCAGCTGTGTGTGGCAAGTGAGAGCTGTTGGTGTGGCTGAGCCCCCGTGAACAGAGCTGGTCATGGTGGGGTACATGTGGCTGTGAGGAGGGACCTGCTGGGACCTGAATTGGGAAAGATGAGGCTGGATTAATTAACGCATGCAATAGCTATTTTACATGGGAATTAAAAATACCTACAGAGTAAAAATCTGAGTAAAGAATCAGTAAGTTAGTATGAATGAATGTGTAGCTAGAAAGGATAGAAAATAAATAGCAGCAGTAAAGCAATATACAGGAAGAAAACAAACAAAACTGATTCCTGAGTGTAATACTGTGTACACAAGGTGAAGTTTTACATAAGGGGATGATTTAAGAAACTTGGAGACAAAGTTCACGTGGCACATGTTTTAAGACCTGTCCATTGACCAATTTTTACTCTTGTTAGTAATTTTTATTTAAATTTATTGGTTACTAATGGCATTTTCCAGGGTTCTCCTAGGTCTTGGATACTGGTCTTAAGTAAGGAGGAATATGGCAGATGTAAATGTGGCCGTGAATTAGTTTTATATTTAAGGAGTGGAAAGCTGAGGGCTATTTTAGAAGAGCGGGGAGTCACTCGTAGAAATACGCAGTGGTGGGTGGTGGGATCTTTGAGATGATTTGGTGAGCAATATATTGTTTAAGAAAGATGCTCTGGCCCGAATAGTCCGTTATGGCCATACTTAGAGGAACTATACATTCAAGTGCAGAGGCTGCACTAACATCTGTAACTGCTGCTGGTCCAGCTTTTGCTTGCTGCAAAAGCCTGCTGTAAAACTTTGTTTATATTCATCCTGCCATATTTTAAAGCCATTCTCATCTGGGGGCAGTGAGTGGAAACCTGAGTAATGTCCTTGAGCGGCAGTGAAACTTGGTGGTGAAATACAGTTTTGCTTCGAGTGTCCAACTCTGGTAATTTCTGGAACTCAGTAATTTGTTCTGCTATTACATGTGAACATCTTTTACATAGATGTGCAAAGAATTGGTTCTAAAATGGTCAGTGAAGCACCGTTTTCTGTGTATATCCTGCATTAGATTGCTTTCTGCTTCTATATTCCACTGCTAGAGACACAAAATGGAAATGAATGTCTGGCACTGAAATTGGGCAGGAAACATCATATCTGAAAATGCAGGCAATTTCCTGCCTAGTGTGGGCATTTCTGCTATTTTCATTGCACATATAATCCCCTCTTCAACTGTGACGATCTTCTGAATCTTTAGGTGCTTTCATGTGCAACAGACAGAAAGCTGTGATAGATATCTTAAGTTTTTGATGTTGATCTTTCTTAAACAGAAAGCAGGTTCCTGTTGCTCTTACAGGTTTCTATTTCTGTTGCTAAGACCAAGATTTTTAAACGTAGGCACTTCTGAAAATCTCTCTTAAATTATATAGTTTATTCAAACTGATTTTGAACGTTTTATTGTTTGAAGTCCCCTCCCTTAAGCTCCCTTTTATTGTAGCTGAGAGGTCACTTCAGAAATGTATTTTCTTTAAAGGAGTGAAACATTCTTTAATTCAGTACATTAACTACACAGTGTGCTTTTTCATTTACTTTGTGCAACTGGAAGTAACAAAGCTTAGATTTGCAACAGCATAGTGTTTTTTCTTTGCTTTTCCATATTTGGTGACATCCCATGTTGAGGCAACTCTGACTTCACCTGGTAATTAAACTTCATTTGTGAAAGACCTTTTCCCCATTAATTTGATCCATTAAAGAAATGCTCTTTGAAGCTGGAGGTTAATCTTCCCATTTAAATTGCTGGGTTTTACCCAGATTAGTTACAGCTTAGTTTTCAACAACAGCTAAAAATAGTAAAGTGTTCTGCTGTACAGTTTAAATATCTATCTATAGTAGTAGCCTTTCTTGTAAGGAAATACATAGTAAGAGGGAGACCTGGATCTGCTGCTGGGCCGTCACAGTTCGTTACTAACATTTGGGCTTTCCTTAAGTTTTGCCCATTGTAATGCTGGGCTCCAGCAGGCAGTGCTTGATTCACTTGCTCTGGGTTTCATTTTTAACAGCAGCACTGTGAGCTTGATTTGAGCAATATTCAAGCCGGTGATAAGTAATTTAAGGGCTGTGAAAAGTTCTGACTTCTCTGTTGAAATCTGTCCTAAAACCAAACATCTAGAATCCAGCTAAAATGTCTTCAAGAACATGGAGTTTTCAGAGAGAAAACAAATACATGGGAAGGACTATTCCCATTTCTTGCATTGCTCTTCCCTATGTTTCTTTGTTACTTTTGAGCCTGACAAATACTCAGACTTGAAGTACACAGCGTTATTGTTAAAGCATGACTTTAGTTACAAAGTGCTGTCTGCAGTTGAAAGGGAAGCTATTGTAAAGCTCTGGCAATGGGAAAGTATGTAGTAAAGCTATGCCAATGGGAACCAAATACTTCAAATAATTCCATAGTAGAAGGAACTTCTTGCAAGTGGGGGGATCTTGAATGAGTAGCTAACAAAGGAAAATCAGAGGTATAAAGGTGAACCTGTTTAAGGAAGCATAATTACCTGTATTACTTTTGTCAGAGGCGAAACCTGTGGTCATAGAAAAAGGACAGAATTGGGAGTGGTTTTTCACCTCCACCCTTAGTTTTCCACCGAGAGAAAAGATACTTGAGGCCTGACTTCAGTGAGAAATGTTTTATCCATCCAGTTTTAAATAGCGAAAATATTTTTTCAGTACCATTACAACTCAGGCTTCTTGTAGTGACTTTCAGGATAAACCGGTATGTCCGGGGCCTCAGGACTGTTAGACCAAGATATCCATTTCTCAGTCTTCAGGTTGAGGCTGAATGGAAAGAAATCTGCAAGATAAGAGAGATCATCAGTCACTTCATGCTGCACTTGTGAGGAACACAAGCTATGGTCACAGAAACTGATAGACCTAGTGCATGACAGGAATTTTTTACAAAGATACTCATAGGTTAGTTATCAGAAGGTCTCGATTTGTTGGAAAAAGTCAAGTTAATTTCACAAGTAATTCTGATGGCTTGCTTTGTCTCTAAAACAACTCTTCAAGCTTCCTTAGTATTTCAAGGCATTCATGCTTGAAAGCATGGTCACTTGGATATTTCTGCACAAACTAAGCAGGTTCTTTGGCTGTTGCAAGTAGCACATGATTTATGCATATATTTAACTGCTTCCATTGAATCTGGTTCCTTATTTCCCTGGTAATATCAGCTTGTGAGTCACTTTCCTTTGTCACTTGCATACCTCTCATAAGATGTGCTCATTTAAAAGTTATATTATTTTTGCACAGATCCACAGACATAGCAAAGATAATTTGGCAGTGGTCTACTGAAATTAGAAAAGTGTCATTCCTAAACTGTTGGTAGCAAATAAAATACAATATAACAAAGGTTTATTTTCTGCCATTTTCAACTTGGTCACTTTATGATAACATTCAAAGGCACATCTTTGAATTATAATAACAGTATTTATCTTTCATGCAAGTAAATGGAAAAAAGGGGATCTACAGATGAGTTCAGTTGTGTTTTGTATCTCAGTTACATGTAAAAAGAAGACAAGATGCCTTCAGAAGAAGTGTGTGTGTGTGTATATATATTACACAATGCAAAAACATAAGGTATTATTTTCCATAGTCCATTTAAAAATAAAAGCACATTTAACTGCAGTGGCCTAATTTCCACTGATGTGGGTACAGGGAGAAGGGACAATTACTGGCATTATCGAGTGGCTGAGGATCACAGTTGTTTTTATGCCTGCTGCTAGTGAGCTGTCTTTTACTTGACGTGTTCTGGGGGACACAGTGGAAGAGGATATACTGGGAAAAGAGAAGTGGGAAAGGGACTTTTCCAAACACTTGAAAAGCAGGACACCTCATGGTAACTTTGCTTATCTGACCTGTTTGGCAGGCTTTGTAAGGATGATGGCTTTAGCGTGTGGGAGATGAGGTGGTAAAAAGGGAAGAACTTGGAGAATGTAAATGGTATTACTAGAGCTTAACACTAGGAATAACATAAGCTGTAGTATTTTGGGGGGACTGTAGGGGTTAGGAGGGAAACAGGTTTTGGAGGCTAGAGAGGCAGAAGTCAGTGTGTGAGGTAAGGACTGAAAGAACTATTCTGAAGAATTGACTTCTCGTGGTTCTGCATCTAATTCTGGCAGAGCCCAACTGCAGCAGAACTATATACGCAGAATTGCATTTAACTTGTAAATTGAAGTTTGAAATTATTCAACTTCTGTAACTGGTTAATTGGCTACGGGGCAGCTTAGACGTTTTGGCATTTAACTTAAGAGAATTTTGTAGCTTTTATAGTAATCCCAAACTTTTTAAATGCAGGATTAGTTCTGAACGCAGGAAAGAAAAGTCAAGAGATGCAGCTAGATGCCGAAGAAGCAAGGAATCAGAAGTGTTCTATGAACTTGCTCATCAGCTGCCCCTTCCGCACACTGTGAGTGCCCACCTTGACAAGGCCTCCATTATGAGGCTGACCATCAGCTACCTGCGCATGAGGAAGCTGCTGGATGCTGGTAAGTGCAAAACTTGTCAACAGAACCTGGAAAGGGGCTGGACGTATACTGAGGGAGAAGATATTTCTGAAACCACTTAGCAGTTTAAAAGAAATTAATAGTATTTTTGTCAACTAGTCTTTCCTTAAGGTAGAAGGTTTACTGGTGGATGTAAGAAAGCAATCTCACTTTGATTTTCTGAGATTGATGATACCATTGCTTGACCTTGAATTTAATTGATCACTTAGATAAGAAAATGATACGGCTTCTGAACAGTCCTGCGAGATTGACTCCTTGCGGACTGGTGCCAGAAGTCATTTCTGATGATAAGTGAAGAATGACTGATATTTACTTGAATAAAAATATACGGTCTCTTTTAGGTGAGCTAGAGACAGAAGCCAAGATGGAGAAGGAACTGAACTGTTTCTACTTAAAAGCTCTTGATGGATTTGTTATGGTTCTTTCTGAGGATGGGGACATGATTTACATGTCTGAAAACGTGAACAAGTGTATGGGACTCACTCAGGTGAAATATTGACGTTTCCTAAGACTGTAAAAGTTGTTACACTTGTGTATATATAAAGTTAGACACCTGTATACCTCTTATTTTGCAGTTCGATTTGACGGGGCACAGTGTGTTTGATTTCACTCATCCATGTGACCACGAAGAGCTGAGAGAAATGCTTACACACAGAAATGGTGAGAAGAAAAAACAATTTCTAATTTACTTATGGATAGTTCCTATTGGCACTAGTACAGTTGGATATCTGCCAGATAAAGGCATAGAGAGAACAAATTGGTATGTTTTTCTGCTTAGACCACAAAGTCAGTCTTCCAGAGATACTAACAGAAATAGCCAGAATGTTTTGGAAATATTCTAATTGTAGGAGACATGAGACTTCATTAGCACTCTTTAATCTAAAACAAAATTAATGACTGAAAATTATTGAGGGTTGAGAGAATTAGCATGTGTACAGGAATGAAATTAGTTTAGATGTAAGTTGGGTGAAAATTATATTAAATGATTGCCATTGAAAAATACAGAGACACTGAGTTGGTGTGTCTGTCTTGGTCTCAGATAGCCCATACAGGACAACTTAAAAGCAAATGGTTTCTTTCAGAAACTTGTGTGTGATTTAGTATGTAGAGATGATTAGAACACAGAAAAACTAACTGGGTAGTGGTCTTACAGATATCAAGTGCTCTTTCCTTGGATAAGAATAGAAAAGAACACTAGGAAAGCCCCATAAAGCAGCTGTTAATTCTGGGCTTTGGGATTTATGCTTCACTGCACCTTTTAATTGGTGCATGAAATTGGTATCTTTTCAGATTTCAGACTTTTTATTCCTCCATGTAAGGGAATAGAACACTGTATTCACATATGCTGTACGCTTTGGGATTTAACAAATGCCCATGAATTACTGCCTTTAAATCTTCTAAAGGTTTGTTATCGACTATGAAGACTTGGCAACATGCATGCCTCCAAACAAATCTGCTTTACTTGGTTGTTATAAATCTAAAATTGGACCTCTCTAATTCCTGCTTCATCAAACAAGAGGGTTATATGAACTTCGAATCTAGATAGTGATAAATTACCACATCGTTGGGACTGACCTCTGCTTTCTTGTATCACCGTCATTCTATTTAGTTCAGCAGAAGTGACTAGATGCAGTAGCATTGTGTTAAGGGCCCTGGCTTTGACTCTGTAAGCATTTTCTAAACTTCTCTGCCCCTAATACTGAAGCGTATTTGTAAGGCTACATCAGACATCCTCCCTGCCCTTGAAATACAATAATGCATCATGAGAGAGAAAAGGTCACTAAAGCAGTGTAAAAGCTGGTCTGGTGCAAAAGCATATTCTTAAACTTAGTGAGTTTCATGCAGATGAACTGTAGCATGTCTAAATTGACCAGACTGGAATACAGTGTCTGGAAAGCATTATTACAGAATCTGTTTTGCAAATGAAGCTAGCAGACAAAAGCCTACATTGCGCTAACAATACATTTTTATATTTATTAGTATTCCCAGGTTGCATTCTACTGCACCTCTTACATCAGTGGAATTATTTTGATTTGAGTATTAAGTAATCCTTTTGGGGATTGTGCAGGTGCAAATGAATACAGCTCTGATTGGCAGAAACTGAACTACATTCTGATTTTTAGAAGGTTGCATTTTAAATTTTCCAAGCTGGCTGTTATAATGTCCAGTGCTGAACGAGACTTGAAAAGTTCCTCCATCTTTTACAGCTGCTTCTTAAAGCGGAGCCCTAAGCATCAGCATTTAGTAACAATAACATTTTGATCTTCAGCTGTGACTATCTAGATTGGTTTAGCTCTTTTAAAAACACACTACAAAATAAGCTATGGTTATTTCTCTGAATGCTGCATTATTTTTTTCCTTCTTTTGAGGATGTTCTAATGCAGTGTAGTGGCTGTTAACTGTAGCGTACTGTTTTCTGATGATTTCTGTCAAGCTGGTAGTTCAGACTACCAAGGTGAATTTCACTGCAACTGCTATCTTTGTGGGACAATCAAACTGTTATGTAAGCTCATACCAGAAGCAAGCTCACATGTTCTGAACTTCCGTGCTGTATCTTAATTTGGTTTTCACTCTAAGCATCCCTCTGCAAGCTCACTTTGTTCCACACCTCCTTGTCCTAGGTGCTTTATTGCCTTTGTCTGTGCACAGCTGAGTTGCTTGCAGCATTCCTGATAGGATCAGTATGTTTTCTGTGCCCAAATTAGGCTGTTTGGTCTTTGAATAGCTGAGCTGGTAAGCAACTTTGGAAGGTTCTCCCCTGTAAAGGCAAAAAAAATAATTTAGAGCTTGCTGTTAGCAAGCAGGACTAAGAAGTCAGTACTGCTAATATTAATTTATATCAAAATTTCTTGACCTTTTTCAAGAGTGCTAATAGCACATTTAAAAACCTGGTGCCTGCTTACTCTAAGAATGCAAGTCACCGTGAAAATGCTCAAATGCATTTAAATAGCAAAGCTATTAATTCACAATTTAAAAATGTAAAACACTGTAGTCCTGAAGAGATATGGGCCCAAAGCACCCATGAATTACTGATCTGTTTTAATGCAAACCAGCCTGAAGTGCTTCTCATCCTGTATATGCTTTTCTTGACTCCTATCACAGTTTTAAAATATATTACATTTTCCACCAGTCATCTTTTTCCTGGAATCTGGAATTGTCAAATTGATTACAAATATGATAGTGATCTTAAAACACTGAAACTTCTGGTTTTTTTTCTTATTTCACAGCAAAACTCATTCTGAAAAGCTTTATTAATCGTAAGCACTGCTAGTTTTCAGTTTTTATTTTTCCTTAGTTCTAATACACAGGTAGTTGAGCTGTGGTTTTGTTTTATTTTAATACATTCGGAAGATGATCCATGAGCTCAAGAACTGCTTTACTATTTCCTTCTGCTAGGTCCTGTGAAAAAGGGCAAAGAGCAAAACACGGAGCGCAGCTTCTTTCTCAGAATGAAGTGTACACTGACCAGCAGGGGAAGAACGGTGAATATAAAGTCTGCTACATGGAAGGTAATGAATGCAAAGGACTACTTGCCTAGGTTGGCAGCTTCCTTTTCAGATGTCATAACTTACTGTATTTCAACACTTCTCACTTCACATAACTTGAGGTTGAGTTTCAGTAAGTATTTAATTAATTTAATGGTTGTGCTTCAATATGCTGAATTTTAATGCTGAATACATCAGGGAGGTAACTGAAACAATGTTTAAAATTAGTTTTTCAAAACTCTTTAATTCTCCATTTTAAATTAGAGGTTATTCATTTGTTAGAAATTATAATTACTAAATGCTTGCGTATAGCTGCCTCCTCTGAGGGAATAATACTTGATACCATTTATACTGATACTCGATTCCTTTTGATTCAGCATTGTAAATCCGACGGTTGACATTCCTCTGAAGGATTCATATGTAGTTCTTTCTGAAGTTGCTGGTTATCCCTTTTGTAATAATTGGAACAAGAAGAGCCCAGTCTGATAAATGTCTGAGATAAATGCATTTTCATTTTCTCCTTTAGGCAACCTTTTACTGTATCAAGTAGCATTACAGTTAAAAATATTCTCTTTAACTTAAGCTTAGTTACTCTTGATCAAATAACTTTTTTCTTCTTGGCTGTATGTGAACAAATTCTACTTCAGATTTCTTTTTTTAAAAGGGGAAAATCAGAAAATGCAAACCTTCTCATCTTTTGAAGAACGTATTTGATTTCTTCTTCTAACATCGCTTCTGCAGATCTAAAATGGAGGTTGATACTATTACCATAACTTTCAAGTTGACATAGTAGGATGCTTGTTGCTGAGGCAATTGCTTACCAGTGTAATGAATTTAACTTTCAAAGAAATTGACAGGAGTGCAGAAACCTCTGGCATTGCTTCTGCAGACACAAGAGAGGAAGGAGTTGGCAGCGAGTGTACTAACAGTCTGTGTAAGATGAGGAGAACTGGCTGTATTTTAACAATCAGTTTGAAAGCACTACTGTGTTCCTGCTGTTGGTAACACTAAGTGTAGAGAGGTGGGGAGGGGGGAACTTCACTCTGTGCACTAATGGAAGTGCGGCTGTGTTGTCTGACAGAAAGCAATCTGGTCTCTTTTTAAGTGTAACTGTCCCACAGGTACTGCACTGCACTGGACACATTCGTGTATATGACACCTGCAATAATCAAACTCACTGTGGCTACAAGAAGCCTCCCATGACATGCTTGGTGTTGATATGTGAACCAATTCCTCACCCGTCAAACATTGAAGTCCCCTTGGACAGTAAAACGTTCCTCAGTCGTCACAGTCTCGATATGAAATTTTCCTATTGTGATGAAAGGTAAAATATATTCTGTTCCTAACAGCTGCATTCATGTGAATGAATGATTTGCAGGGCTTGTATGTGTTGGATAACTTCGGCCTTATGCTTTTACATAGTCCCACTCAGTAACTCGATTATCTGCAAAACAGAGTTGTCAGCGAGATGCTTTGGCTTTTATACTGACTGATCAGGATGTCTTATTAAAAGCCAAATTCTTAAGTCTAAGGAGGGTGTAGGGTTATTACTTGTGAGTAATTCCTCAGTTAACTGCCTGTTCAAACTGGCCTTCAGTATTGTGGCAACAATTACATTGAAATGAGAAGATTTTTCTGGATGCTGAGAAAATGGATTTGAGGATTGCCTGAGAAGGTGGTGCATTTTGTAGTCTGAAAAGAGTATGTATGTAATATTTGTCAGGCACAGTTTACTGCTTTCCCACTCTTTTCTCAAATCAGCATCTGCTTTTGCCAATCAGGAAAAAAAAAAGCTTTGTCGTACTTTTAATGCAACACATCTGTAGTTGAAAATGAGATTTTGTATTATAGTATATATCAGTCATTGATGTAGTCTAATACATACTCATTATCCTTTGGAAGCTCTAGCTTGATAAATTTGAAAAAAACAGATGTGAAGGAAATCACTGACCTATTTTTTGTTGTTTTTAATTGGGTTCTATTTGTTACTGCCTGCTAAGACGTTCCTTTTTTATACATAACAAAACCAAATTTCTAATCAGTTACTGCAGTTAGATACAAAAGTCTGTTAGTGCACGTTACTTTCTGCCCTGTGCTGTGACTTTACCTTTCTAAGGCAGGTAGTGGTACATAAAACCTATTATTTGGTGGTGGTGTGTGTGTAGAGCAGGGCCGGATGAATGCTTTTTCCTAGTTAGCACTGCCCTCCAGAGGCTGAAGAAAATACGTTTTCTTTGAAAGCTAACAGTGGGAGGAATAAATCTGATTAATAATTTGTCTTAGTTGCATGGTTAAAACTGTTAAAGCATGTCTTTATTTTATTATATTCTCATTTGTGTAAGCTGGATATTCTAATCCATAAGTAGCTTGTCTACTTTTAAGCAAAAACGTCTAAAAAGCAAGGATTTACTTTAATCCTGTCCATCACAGGACACGCTTTATAAATATTCAATGAGAAGTAAAATCCTATGGCTGCTGAAATGTCTCGTATCTTATTAAAGAAAAAAAAGCACTTCAAAATGAAAACTCACAGTAAGCCAACATTGCTGGTAATGTGCGTGGAAGAGAGTCTTAAGTTCTCTGTGGATCTACAAGCGTCCATGTGCTCTTGTATTTCCGCTGCTCAATGTCTGCTTCTGCTTAGCAAATTTTCTCTTGTTTTAAAGAATTACAGAGTTGATGGGATATGAGCCAGAAGAACTCTTGGGTCGTTCAATCTATGAGTACTATCATGCGCTGGATTCTGATCATCTGACCAAAACACACCATGATAGTAAGTGAAAAAGATGTATTTAAAGCTCTCGAAGTACAAGAAATGAGATAGAGCGCTGGGGGAAAGCCACAGAATAACAAGGCTTTTCCTTTTAATTGCAAATATGAATCTGCAGGGAACACCTAGCTTGAAAACTGACTTTTTTCTGCCTGTAATTAAATTATTTATTTATATGTATATATATGTGTGTGCGTGTGTATATAATTAAATTATTTAATTATAATTATTTAATTATAAATTAAAAAAGCTGATGTCCATTCTGTTTTTAGTGTTCACGAAAGGACAGGTGACAACTGGACAATACAGAATGCTTGCTAAACAAGGTGGCTACGTCTGGGTTGAAACTCAAGCAACTGTTATATACAACACTAAGAATTCTCAGCCACAGTGCATAGTATGTGTAAACTACGTGTTGAGGTAAGTTGAGGAGGAATTGCTATTTTTGTCATGATTTTTGGGGGAAGATTGAGTCAGAATCTGATTACATCTTTGACTTGCTGAGAATCGGGTCCCTACTCTATATGCTACACTGCTAACTATTTTTCCTACCAATTAGATTTTTACTTAGAATACCGCTAGTCGTAGGATTAGGATTTTAAAAAGACCACCACTTCTTTGATGTCGTGATGTCAATGGGGAGATCTCTGCTGGCAAATGAGTATAGGACCAAAGTGTTTTGGACTATCGTGGTAGAAGCATTTCAGATTTTGTGCATTGTAGACATTTATCTAATTTTTGTCCACAGCCTGGAACTGTTATATTCACTAGTAATTCTTAGTGATGGAGTCAGAGCAGCTATAGAGGTATCCTATTTATCATTTTCTTCCTTAGAATTCTTTTTACTGAAAGTTTCAACTTAAGGCAGACTGAAGTACTTTTCTGCAACTGTGGAATAGTCCTAAGTTAGTTTTTCACAGTTTTAGTGAATGTACCCGTATCAATCTATCAAGATATAGTACATTCATTTAAAAAAAGTAGAAGACTTTTAAGGAAATCCCCTAAGTTTGTTTTACTCGTTTTTCTTACTTTCTTGATGCTTTCATGGAAGTAGCACGTCTGTCTGTTACCTTCTTATGACACCAGATTTAGTCTGTTACATTTGAGGAAACAATTTTTGTTTGTAAACACTTGCAACTTAGAAAATTATTAAGGCTGAATTCAAGCTGGTTTTTAATCATCTTCCTTTCTGTCTGGCAGTGGAATTGTTCAGAAAGACTTGATATTTTCCCTTGGACAAACTGAGTGTGTGTTGAAACCAGTGGAGTCTCCTGAAATGAAAATGACCAAAATATTCAGCAAAGATGACCTGGATGATACCAACAGCCTTTTTGAAAAACTTAAACAGGAACCAGATGCTTTAACTGTGCTGGCTCCAGCTGCTGGAGACACGATTATCTCCCTAGATTTCAGCAGCAATGGTGGGTGTGTGTTTAAACTGGAGGGCATGCTAATTAGTAAAGTTTAGTATTTTACAGTAAACTTCGGAAAATAATTTCCCACTCTCACTTGCCTAGTGATCTTTCAGCCACTGTTAAAATTTAATGAGGTCCGTAGACACACTCAGTATTGTTACTTAGGTTGATGGTCTCTTTTAATTTTTATAGAGTCTGATGAACAACAATGTGATGAAGTTCCTTTGTATAACGATGTAATGCTCCCCTCAT
>JANHGO010006313.1:0-21572 GCA_024606505.1 Aquila spilogaster
CAAAGTACTAACCTATGCAAACTAGTTCACATTTTAGTTGATGTCACAGTGGATGTAACATAACAATTTATTTTGCATAACATTAAACGTCATTCAAATAAAATATTAAACCCAGCACTATGTATGTATTATATTCATAAACAATACTGTGCAAAGCTACCATACCCATTAATATAAGCTATCAAAGATGTATATTGTTTTAACTAAGGAAGCTTTGAGTTTTCAAACTTCAGTAGAATATTTAGCACTATTATTCTTCAAGCTTGATCTCAGAAAATAGTTTCCTAAACCACCATTTTATTTCAGAAGTGCCCTCTCCTCAGAGGGTTAATTTGCTTTTGCAGTCTGTATTTGTAACCCTTCAATAGAACAGGGAGTTACAGTCCATGTCCTTTGGTTTGTTTAAATAAGCAAAGGTAGTAAGTAAGTGAAAGAGGTCTGCTGATTTGACTGATACCAGTTTGCTGGTCTTTGTACGGGCATTTGGTTAGGTGTGCTCTCAGTGCAACACTAATGAAAACAAATTGGATTACCGGCCTCTTCAAGACAATTTTATATACAAATGTGGTCATTGGGTTATCGTTATTCACGTACACAAGTAAATTATTTTTACAACATTGTAAGAAAGTTTAAGTTAAAATAAAATCCAGAATTATTTTGGAACTGCTGTGCCTGTAGTTGAAGAAGATTATTATGCATAGGGCCATGTTTTATTTATTTGAGTGTTAAGCATACAGTCCAATGGACTGCATTAGAATCTTTTAATTTTTATCAAGTGTTAGTTTGAAGAAGGCTGTTAACAATGAATGAGGACAAATGGCAGCTACAAATGGAGCCAGTTAGTTCATTCTAGGTAAGTGACATACAGTTGCTACCACACTAATTTTCTCCTTAAGAAATACATGTTAGCATTTTCTATGAAGCTTAATTAGTTACAGAGCTTTGATTCCATGTTCTGTGGTGCTTTTATATGTTGAAATGCTGCCAGTGTAGCAAAATCCAATTTTTTATATATACTGTAGCAAACAGCAGTTTTCAATAGGAAAAAGATTTAAGAGCTGCCAAAATGGACCTCAAGCACTTGGAATATGTTTTATTTGTAAATCCCTCCATAATCTGCTGGAGCAACTGGAGTACTTGATTTTCTATTTCTAGCCTAAATACATATTTCAGGTGAAGGTTCTCCTCCTGAGAGCCACTGATTTGAAGTGGTAGGAGTTGTGTGTTTGGCATCTGAAGAATTATGTCCTTGTTCAGTAGCAGTGTCAAATCTAACAAATGGCTGAAATGAAGAAGGCTTTCCTGTCTTTACTGACCCCATAGAGTATCATTATCAAAAGGATCTATATGTACAGGCACTTGAAAGTCGCATGGACACCCTCCACACTGTATATTGGATAGGTTGAGAGTTTCTAGCTATCACTGCTTTTAGGATGCCCTCATTTCTGCTCTGTCACAGCACTGGGCTTTTGATTTTCTCTGTTGTGTTAATTAGCAAGAGTAAGCTAATTTTACATAGAGTTCTCTGTACTGAGGGAATAGTTGCCCAATGCACTGGCTGTGACAAGTACTGCCTGCCCTCCCTCCTCCCACTCAAACTGCCAAGCACAGCCATGTTTCCAATCCTGTCCTGCAGTGTACCTGTCTCTTCTTTCCATGAAGCTACCTGTGGGACATACTGAAATGGTATCACCAAATGATCCAGACTTGTTGTTTTCCTCCAAATTGTTCCTTTTATCATCATTCTTTCAGTGATTCAGTTTATTGCACAGCCTCAAAACCAGTAATCTCAACAGAAGGAATGAGGTAGCATGATATAGGAGGGAAGGCATGGGTGAAGTGAAAAGCCACAGATTTCTTACTCTGGTTTTGTTGCAGAGGTTAGTACAAGTCAACCATATGTCTGAGAGTGCCAGTTGAACAACTAACCTGTAAGCTGAGCAATACTGTGTAGATGTGCTTGACCTGTCTCTGTGTGTATATCTGCGCTGTAGTGTCAGAGGTGACTATGGGGTAGTGTGCAGATACCTAGGCCAGCTTTTGAGGAACTAGTCTGAATCCCAGTGGCAGGCCATCCACTGGCATATGGCATTCATAAGGGCAAATTTATCCTTCCAGAAAATGAGACTTCAGATAGTACAGAGGGATCAAATTGTCAGTTGCTTTAAAGTGAACATTGTTGTGCCCTGTGGGAAAGAAATCCCTTGTGTACAGTCAGAAGATTGAGCCCCATGGCACCATAGCAAGTTCCTAACTCTGAACTGTGTAAGTACCAGGATGAGATGTTGTGGCACAGAGGCTCACCTGGTCCACAGATTTGATACTGCATGCTGTGCTATGTGCTGGGCACGTGTTTAACAATGACAGCAGAAACTAGAGATTCATATTTATGCACTATGTCTTAAACAGAGTTTAAGCAGTCCTTGATTTTACATATTTTGACTTTGGTTTCTTTCCCACCTGCTTGCTGTTGATAAAATCTACATATAGAGAGGCCTGTTCTCATGCAGAAGACTACTGGCTTGTGACTTTGACCACTTGTGTCTACAAAAGAGAGATCTCCAGGTATTAATATCTGGCTCAAAATATTTCTTGGCATATAAATAGCCATTTTCAATGATTTTACAAACAGCCGGCAGCTTTTGTGATTGTTCTTCGACTCAAGCCGTAATTTTTCTCTCTTTTTCCTCCTCTTCCATCTTTCTTCTCTTGACATGCTTGCAGCCTCTGGGACTGTGTTGCTTTAGACAGCAGCTTTTCCAGGACCCAAAGGAGATGTTTTTAAGAGGCTTCTCAAGGCACTGAGAAGAATTTAAATTGCTTGAAAAATACTACTGTTATCTCCCCATTAAGCTCTCCTTCCCCCAGCAGTTGTACACTGGCTTCACTGTACATCTTGGCCTTTTGCCTCTTCTTCTTTCAGCCAGGCTTTGACATCTCTGTCACCAAACCTGATGGGCTTGGGGCCTCTCCAGTCAGGCCTTCAGACCACTCTCTGGCCTCTGTAGTTCCTGCATCCAGGATTGGAACTTTAGTGTGGCTCACCTACCTATTCTCCTGTCAAGACCTTTGAGCAGAACTCAGAGAATATTGACACATGCCCATTTACCCCAAGGGGTGTTATATTTCTGTTGGCTCAGCTATGAACAATTCTCTGTGAAGAGTCCTCTTGACTGTGCTTCCACTGTCCGTCCTTGCATCTGGGTGCTTCTGGGTTTTTCTGAGCTCAGCTGCTGATTTCAGAAAAGAGATCACATTTTTTGCTGTCTCATTGTCCTGGTTTCAGCGAAAAATGTACAGATAATCATGTCTCACAGAGATCCTGTCTGATGAATTCAGAAATCCTCTGAAGAAGGGAATGAACAAGAACTGATTTGGGTATTGATGAGTGTCGTGGTTTAACCAAATACCCAAATCAGTTCTTGTTCATTGTCTTCTTCAGAGGATTAGCATCTTCATTCTGTTATCCCTGATTTTGGGCTGAACTCTTGATTCAGGAGTCATTCTCTGTCCGTCAGTGTTAGAGTGAAGGTCTCACGCCATGTAGATGTAGTGTGTTGTTCACTGTGGAAGCTGTGTTGATAGGTGCTATCCTGCTCACCGGAACTTTTCAGTTCCTAGCACTGCTTATTCTGAATTCATCAGACAGGATCTCTGTGAGACATGATTATCTGTATGAAAATCCAGTCTTTCTATAAATAAATGTCATTATAGAATAAACACTTTTTCCTGACTTACATTTCCTCTTACTGAAGATGACATTGACATCTTCCAATTTCATAGCTTGTACTGACCTTAAGAAGCATACATCTAAAATGAGTTAGATGACTAAGGCTCTAAGGAACTGTTTAGGCAGACCTTGATGACTGCAGCTATTATATAATGTAGATCTCTCAAGTTAGATGGGATAATTGGCATATCAGGTCTTGCTGGCAAGTGGCTCAGAGACTGAACCAGAGACTGAGAACTGAGTTCATGTATTTATTTGAGTGACCTAGCTATTCAAGAGACTGTCATTTTCATTTCTACTCCAGCAGTTCAAAACAAATACAAGAATTAGATGACAATTATTTATAATCAACTAATTAGCTGTGCCGCTTAAACAATTCCTCCATCAACATGGAAGTGAAGAAAGAAGTGAATTGGACAGTTTTGGCAAACCACATGTGAGGTAGAGCAAACAAGCAGGCTGAGTGTTGGGCTAGGCATTTCGATTGACATTCAGCATGCTTGCACTTGGAACCTTTATCTTCCCTTCTGCTAACTTTTTAAAAAAAGTAATGGGAAAGCTCTGCTCCTTGCAGCATGACTTAGCGTTCTGTTAGACAATCTTTAATGGAAGAATAGATTCAAGGGCGGGTGTAAGGTCTTGGAAGACAACATTTTACAGTTACGCTTTCAAATCTTAAAGTTACTTAAACTTTTACTTTGGTCCTTTGCATTTTCTTTTGGCCCTCAGAACCCAGTAAAATTATTTTGCTCTGCTCTACTTTCAACGTTGCATTCCTTGTGGCAGTTACCTTTGTGAGAAGGGAGAAAGACCAGAAATGTTGGAGTACTTGAAATAACTTTCTCTTCCTGCATTTTTTCATTGCTATGCTAAATAACATCTGTGAAATATCCTCCATTCCAAGGCTCTTTATTCCACCCTCAAGCAACATATCAAAACAAGTTAATATATTCCCTGTCCAAATGCCACTGGGCATGATGCTCTGTTGCACAGCTGTGATTATTATGAAAGGGAGGACATGTGCTACAATGACAACAGATACAATCTTGACATTAGAGCAAGCACCTAGCAAAGACTCCTGTGAGAGCTTTCTTAGCTTGTCACTCCTTTGAAAATAGTAGCCATCACTACGGTACCAGTGGTCTGTGAGATCAGTAAAGTTGCAGCTTTGCAACTTGTTTTGTTTTCTGGATGCTATCAAGTAAACACAGCTGCAGCAGCTTTTGGACTGATTGATTTTAGATGTTGTTTTGACTAGTTGCTGCTCATTTGAGGGCCTTCTGCCAGTCTAGAGATGTATGTTTTCTTATTTTAAGCCTTTCTTCTTTTTCCCAGCACTGCCAAACTGGTTCTCAAAGATCAAGGATATATGCAGGAATGCATTCACCTTCCTACAAGAAGGCCAGAACTGTGATCTGAGCTGGTACAAAATGACTCAAAACAAGGGCACGTTCACTGGTCACAATCAAACTAATTTGTCCCCTAAGTTGAACACATGATCCATAAAGGACACACAGTCCGCTGCCTCTAAAAAGTTTTCCTTCTCTAAATACTGCTGGTCTAGTGACTATATATTTTAGAGGTACATGAATCCTGTCTGAGAAATGCGCTTTTTTTTTTGGTAAAATAACAACAGGCTTTTCATTGTTCACTGCAACATGCTTTAACCCTGATGACCATAATGAACCTACAACTGGACCAGAACTTCACAGCTTAATAAGGTAGGTGGATCAAGCTTACATCTTGCATTAGTTTATTTTAAAAAGCTTTTTCTCATTTGAATTCTGTACTAATATGCAGCGAAGGGTTCTGTACAGGACTGAACACTTTTATCTGGTTTCAGAAAGCAATGTTGGGAAACCATGGATCATATCAGAGTAACGGGACCTTGTTTCTTAGTCCAGACTGAAGGTTTCTTAGAATGGTTTGGGTTGGAAGGAAATAGAAGATCATTTAGTTCCAACCCCCCTGCCATGGGCAGGGACATCTTCCACTAGACCAGGTTGCTCGAAGCCCCATCCAGCCTGGCCTTGAACACTTCCAGGGATGGGGCATCCGCAGCCTCTCTGGGCAACCTGTTCCAGTGTCTCACCACCCTCACAGTGAAGAACTTCTTCCTTACATCTAATCTAAATCTACCCTCTTTGAGTTTAAAGCCATTTCCCCTTGTCCTATCACTACATGCCCTTGTAAGAAGTCCCTCTCCAGCTTTCTTGTAGGCCCCCTTTAGGTACTAGAAGGCTGCCATAAAGTGTCCCTGGAGCCTTCTCTTCTCCAGGCTAGGCAACCTCAACTCTCTCAGCCTGTCTTCATAGGAGAGGTGCTCCATCCCTCTGATCATCTTCGTGACCCTTCTCTGGACTCACTTCAACAGGTCTATGTTCTTCTTATGTTGGGGCCCCCAGAGCTGAATGCAGTAGTCCGGGTGGGGTTTCATGAGAGTGGAGTAGAGGGGCAGAATCACCTCCCTTGACTTGCTGGTCACACTTCTTTTGATGCAGCCCAGGTTATGGTTGGCTTTCTGGGCTGCAAGTGCACATTGCTGGGTCATGTTGAGCTTCTCGTCAACTAACACCCCCAAGTTCTTCCCCTCAGGGCTGCTCCCAATCTACTCATTGCCCAGCCTGTATTTGTACTTGGGATTGCCCTGGCCCATGTGCAGAACCTTGCACTTGGCCTTGTTGAAGTTCATAAGGTTTGCACAGGCCCACCTCTCAAGCCTGTCAAGGTCCCTCTGGATGGCATCCCTTCCCTCCAGCATGTTGACTGCACCACACAGTTTTGTGTCGTTGGCAAAGTAGCTGAGGGTGCACTCAATCCCACTGTCCATGTCACCGACAAAGATGTTAAACAGCGCAAGTCCCAATACTGACCCCTGAGGAACACCACGTGTCATTGGTCTTCACTCGGACATCGAGCTGTTGACTGCAACTCTTCGAGTGTGATCACCCAGCCAATTCTTTATTGGATACACTGAGTGGTCCCTCTGTCAAGTCCATATCTCTCCAATTTAGAGACAAGGATGTCATGTGGAACAGTGTCAAATGCTTTGCACAAGTCCAGGTAGGTGACGTCCATTGCTCTTCCCTTATCTACCTATGCCGTAACCCTGTCGTAGAAGGCCACCAGATTTGTCAAGCACAATTTGCCCTTAGTGAAGCCATGTTGGCTGTCACCGAACTTCCCCAGCTTGGAGGTATTTGGAACCTGCTTTTGGCCTCAGCATTTCCTACCTGCTGTCAAGAAACTGTGAAGGGGCAATCTATAGCACATAGCTCTGACTTAGCATGTCCTGTGAGGCCAGACACATCACCGGTCATTTTTAAATCGTGTTGTGTGGAATGGGTGGGAGAATGTTCATGTTGGCCTTCAACAGATAGGAAATCCTCAAGCAGAAATGGGCCACCTGGAAGAAGTGAGGGCCAAATCCTAATTTTATATCCCAGCTTTGTTAAGGGTATGGGTGCTCCTCGCAAAGCTCTGAGGAAGTGAGAGGTTTTGCCCCTGATGAGCTGGTGGTGCCTTGCCTGTGCTGGTGGCCGCAGGTCCTGAGTGCAAACCTCCTTGGGGCAAGTCACTCCAAGTGGGTGACCTTGCGGGCACCTTCCTCAAAACCTGCAGCTCAGCCCTGCCACTCAGCATTGGCTCAGTACGAGCAGATTTCTGAGCCCTCCTTTTAAATTTTTTTTTCCTGTAAGTTGCTCTTTCTACTGTGTTGCATATTTTTATCTCGGGCAGCAGAGCAGTAGCTGCGGCAGGAGGGACACGGGGACGTGCCATTGGGAGGTGCGAGAGCAGCTATAGAGGTGGTGGAGCTGGAGTGCCGGGGGGGGATATAGACCTGGGGAGGCAGGAGGAGCTGCAGAGCTGGAGGTACCCCAGTGGGCTGCGATAGACCAAGTTGCTCGGGAACTGAGCCCCACCACTTGCTCCTGCTCATGAGGCGCAGGAGAGGGTGGTGGATATTCCAACACCATTTCTCTGAAGTGGTTATGTAAGCACTTGTGATGAATATTTTTCACAGTCTACAGGCCAACTACAAAACCTGTAGGAACTGGAGAAGGAGCATTCCTGGAGTAAAATTTTTTTTTTTTTTTTTTCTTCAAATAAAATTATCCTTGAAAGCACTTGATGCCTCCCTTGGCCTACTGTTTTCCAAGCATGGTAGGTTTTAGCATGAAAAACAGCCTTCATAGTTTCCTATTTTCTTTTTTGTTGAAGTGCAGAGCAAGCTTCATCTTGTTTCTTCTTTTATTTGGGTAGTTTCCTGCTGTGATGGGAGCAAAGGTCTCTTCACCTGGTGCAGTGAAGACATTCAGAAACTGCCACTGGCCACAGTCATTTGCTGTAATCCTCCTGATACATATACCACTGATAGCTATGTACCTATCCACATTTTTCTAAATCTCTGCATTTTTAGAAAAAAAATGTCTAGGAGCTGTACAACAATATCTCTTTTCCTCTTTTCTATTGCACACTGAAAGGGAAGCTGAGAGCAAAATACCTGCATGTGAGCTTTTAAAATGTCCTTACGGGACTGGGTGAGCCATAGTTCACTAGTCCCCTTAGCAATAAAAAAGGCAGTCATGGTAAACTGGCACAAGGGGGCAGATGTGCACCGTTAAAAAGTCTTCATAGTTTAAGATTGAAATTGTGTTTATGACTGATCAGAATTAGCTGCAGGACATAGTCTGTTAACTGTCTTGTTATGTACATAAATGGCTATGTAATTATGTTTAAAGTGAAATTGTACTGTGTATTTAGTTAGAATGAAAACTCACATTTCTACGTAAAATCAAAAGGGTTTAGCAATACAAATTCATTACAAAATTTGATTTCCAGTGCAGATCAATAGCAGAGATAACTAGGGAATAAAAATATGTTTCGTTAATATTTTTTACTGGATCAGATGAGATGAGCCATTCAACTATCATAATTCAACACTTAAAATATACACATATTGGCAGCATATTGTTGTGGTGCTTAAAGGTGTCCTAGTACTTAAAAATGCATATGTGCTCCTTGAACAGTGATAATTACTTAGAAACCTGTGCAGGTGCCTATGGTGGTGTCTTAGGATTTCATAGAGTTAAGTGTGTGTACAAAATGCTGTATATGACTGCAAGAAGAAAGCCAGTGCAGGAGGCATGGTCAAGGAAAAGCTGCAGTAAGAGATGCTATAGCAGCTGAGGTTTCATTATGCTATTAAGACAAATTAATCTGCTGTAGAGATGACTACTCATGCCATGACAGGATTTTCCTCCCCAAATATCTCCTTGCTGTGACATACACTGCATCTTCATTACCTGATCTATTCCACATTTCATCAAAAGCAAATTAATATTTTTGATAATTTTTTTTAAAATTAAAAGACAAAACTCAAATGTTAGACATAAAAGCAGTAATTTGATTTCATGTGATTCCATTAAAAATGAACTTTTATTGCTGGCTGGACTTGGACTTAACATAGCACTTTGTTGCTTAAGCAGTGCCAACTTCAAAATCGTCTCTTATTTAGATTCATCTGAAATTTTTCAATATGCAAGACATGGAGACAAAACTTTGCAAGAATAGGGATATTTCATGAGAACTTTACTGTAGGTGAGTTGAAATTAATGGAATTAATGCAAGAAAATAAGCTATTTAGACATTTATAGAGGGTGAGTCTGCAGTTCAGTGTTCATTTGGGAGAGTTTATTTTTCTGTGGAAGGAAAAGGCACTCAAGACTGTTTAAAATCTCACTGTTTTATTGTTGTAATACCATTGTGCCAGCAGATGATTAAAACATGCCTTGAAGCAGTGGAGGCTCTGTTCAGCTGGAGACAATGCAAAGGTGAGTAGATGATGCTTCCCTGCTGCTTTTCATGTTTCCAAGCACATTTCTCAGCCTCACTTGGATTGTTCTGGGTCAAAAATGAGGATGTTAATTTCCAAAATGTTGATATCTGACTGTCAGAGTCATCCCTGACTGACGTTCCTTAAATATTTGATTTCTTCATTTTACCTACTGGCCTGTATTACTGACATGATAAAGCAGTTCCTTTGCCTTTTCTTTATATAGATGCTTTCTACATGAGCATAGCTTTAATCTCTCTTCCACAGTTGCCAAATGTATTATTTTCTTAAAAATTTCTTCATATGCCAGTTGCAAATAATTTAATCTCTTCTCTGAATTTCCTCCATTTTCTCTTTGTTTCTCTCATTGCCTAAAATGAGTGCAAGGATTAAGAAAGCTTCAGCGAAAGGACAACTTCTGTGTTGCTCTAAGAAGTGAAGCCAGTTATGTAGGGCCTAGCTGAGGTCCATGATTGCAATGGAGACACAAGCCGGGGCAGCATCTTCTCCATCAGACACTGCTAAGACTTGGCTTTTGTTCTCCTTGGGCCTCTGTAGGAAATCTGCTGCTTTTATAGCTCCACTTGTTTCCTCATATTTATTAGCTCTGCAAAATTACATCTCCTTCACCGCTTTCTTCCACCTTGGGTGCATGTGCCTGGGTCCTCTGTGGCTCTTCCCTACATTTGGGTATCCTGGTCTTGGAGATCCAGTTGATGTGCTCCAAACTAGAATTGGATGACATGGCAATGTAAAAATAATGCTGATGATCACAGCATTTGGGATGAAAGTGAATTCAAACTCAGGCCAAAGTGGAGGTCTAGATGCGGCTGTGTGGCTTCACCTCTCTGAGTAGAACTGAAGACCGGCTCCAGCCCCTGGGAATGGGCCTCTGGGAAGCTGTGCATTGAAGGCCTCCTTCTCCTAGCTTTCTGTGTGGCACCATACAGGCTCCTCTCCTTTATTTGAAAGTGTGATAAAGTGGCTGCTAAGTGGTTAGTTGCCATGATTGCCCTTTTCCAAGCTTTGTGTGTAGACACTACGGTTACTTTTAAGGAATCTCCACAGCCTTGAATTTTCAAAAGTAATTGCTTGTGGTTCATTAAATTCCTTAGTTATGTCCCTAGCTCATTAGCCTGAATATCACTGGGATGCATTTTTTAACACTTTTCTACACATTCTTTTTTCCAGTCATAATAACTATCTATTTCTACATAATTTTACTAGTAAGTGTTCCAAAGCTGCTTTCAGCTTGTATTTTTGTTATGTTTTTTTTCTCTACAGACAACAATTTACCTAATTAGTTCTGACTATGGAATTGCTGGATTCCTCCACTGTGTTTTGTAAATGTAATAAAGAACAGAGCAGAAGATATGAGAGCTTAAGTTTAATTCCAGATTTTTATTTTGATTATAGCTAGGTCATTGCCAAGATGTTATAGAGATACTTTGATTAAAATTAAAAAAAAAATCATTACTGAAAGGAGGAAGACTGGATACTAAAATAAAGCTATTTAGCATGTTGTAATCTTTTAAATTCCAGTTACCTACTGTGTAAACCTGGGCTAAAAGTGGTTTCTTTGCAACGTGATCCAGTTCCATAGGAAATGTGCTAACATTATAAAAGTAATTTTAAACTTTGTACATTATTTACACAATATGATCAAGACCATTTCCAACTACTGTGATGAAGACTTAATTTATGGTCTCTGAAGAAGAAATGTTTGTCATTGAAACAATTCCCCTGCTTCATCTTTCAGCCCTAGTTCGTTTTCTTTCTCAAGTTTTAGTTTTTTGATGTTTATTAACCTACATTTGACAAGACAGCTAGTTTTAGCCAATCCATTCTTGTAGGTTGATCATCTTTGTCCTGGCATGTTGTACAAGTTGTTTCTAATCTCAGTTCTCTGAAAACATGGAAAACAGTATTTCCTAAGTTTTAGTGGAAGATTTGTGATAAACATTACTGTATTTACTGAGTGTTTGTAAAGCAACAAATTATGTTCAGCTAATAACTGTTTAATGCTGAAGTTCAGCACATCTCACAGCTGGACATTAGCTAATGAACACAAGCTGGTCTAAATGTAATGGCTGTTTATCCTCTCAAGAAAAAAAACAAGTTTTATCCCAGAAAGCCTGGATGAAGCTTTTAAACAAGACAGTTTACAGACATGTTGTCATTCCTCAAATTAAGAATATTTCTCCACCACCTGTCCATGCTGTAGGAGCTATGAATGGTGACTCAGTAAAGGACCCCCTTCTGTGGCTGGTTTGTTCAAAGGTCCTCACACAGAGTGCTGTAGAGGAATACTCTGACATGCATAAAATCAAGTCATTAAAATTGTGCGCATGCTCTCAAAGTACATTTTAGAACAGGAGGGGTACTATTCCTGTGTCGTGACCCAATTTGTGTTTGCATCATTATTTTCTATTTTCATAATTCTAATTATTTTCTATTTTCATAACAATCTATTGGTTTCAGTGAGAGGACACTGATTTTGTTGGCATAGAATTTTGATATACAAGGTTGGGTCCAGGCTGTTGCACTGACCACCTTTTTCTGGTACAGAGTTGGGCTGTTGAGTTCCTTATTATACTAGAATTGCTGCTGCTTCCCAAGATGGCTTGTTGGTACATTTTGTAAGCAACAAGGAATTCATAGAGAATTTTTAATGACTTTTGCTTAAATAGTTATCTCTGGTGGTGCTATGACTTAGAAGTCATGCTATGAGAAGCTTATATATGCAATGACTGGAAAATAATTCAATGAAACAATACTAGATTTTCCAGTGACAACTTGGACATTTGTTTCCTGAAGATTTTAGTGACTATTTATCTTTTTTCTATATATGTGCTTTGAAAAGCTCTTCCTGAGCAAGCAGACAGGTGATCTGCTCAGTCAGACCCAGCTTTAAACTCTGAGAGAAGTGACAGGCGGAAGAAAAGAGAGAAAACAGGACAACAGAACATGTATCTGTCTTACACAGTTGAGAAGTGCTTGTGATTTTTTTTTCTTTTTTGCCAGATCTTCAAACATCACCTGTCAAATAATTTCGAGGAATTCATTCTGTAACCCTTGTTGACTCCATGCGGCAGAATTCAATGAGGATGTGAGAGGCATTTTGAAGTTGCACCACAAATCTTGCGGTTGACCTCTTGCTTCCCTGGCTGAAAACATCATCACTGCCAAACAACTATCAGAGGTGGTAACTAATTTTTAGGCCGAGAACTGAACAGAATATTATGGCCTGTAGATAACTCTTCCAGTTCTTGATTCCAAATATTCAGTGCTTCATTTTAATCATGGAGTGAATTTGTTGTGAAATGAATCATACTTTTACATCTCCACATTCTGACTAGAGATGTTACTAGTAGCACTATGCAACAGATGTTAAATACAATATCTACAGTGGCATAAAAAGAGAATCCATTGTATATATTGAGTTTCATGAATCCTTAATTTCTGTCCTACATATAACAAAGAAGGTGATCTATGCTGTCCAAAATGAAACCTAAAACAATGCCAAAAAGTAAAAGGCAATGCCAAAATATGTTTGGATACCTAAGATCAAGAGTGTCTTATAATGTCTTAGAAATGTCTTATGCAAACTCTCCCTTGGAAGAAATACTGAGAATTGGGAGAAGAATCACAATTTATTAATAGCTTATTGGTCACTGAATAGCTTTTCTTGGCAGTACGTCATGGATGCAAAACAAATTCCTCAGTGACTAATGTCTTCTAGCTCTCATTTAAAATTATCAAGTGGTTATTACATACTGTCTGTTGGAAGAACATTATGGGGTGAAGTTTTGACCCTTTTACTTTCCTTAGGTTCTTGTTCCTACCAAGAGTTTACATACAAGTTGGGCAAGTTGCTTACTTTTGTATAAACTACTGGAGGACAGCTTTTGCTATATGCACTTTTAAACAAGTCTTGTAGTAAAGATGCTGCTTTTGTTGCTATTTAGAAGCTCTCATTTCAGCTTTTTTGAAGTGGATTCTGATATTATATGAGTGTGTATATATACCTACCTCTCACCACTATAACAGATAAATGAAAAGCTAACTGGGACTTTGCTGTTTAGAATTTAATTTTGGTTGTGTAAGACAAAGTGGAAAGCAGAGGTGACTGCAGTTCTGTGGGTTGTTTTACCTGATGTGATCTTTGTCAGTAAGAAAAGGAACCAGCCCTGCCCAACCAGCTGTTTGTTCTGCCCTGTAACCCTCCTCACTATTACACCAGCAGAAATGTCTGTACAGCCATACAGTGAACCAAATCTAGCAACGGAGCATGACTACAGCTAACCCACAAACAAAAAAAGTTAGTTTTAACCTTGATCAATTCCCCATCCCAGGTCCTGGCATGGCTGATGAACGCAAGCTGCTACTCAGTAGCAGAGGTCAGCCAGGAAAGAGCAAAAAACCTGTCAGAGCTTATTAGTAGAAGATAAATTTCTGGGTAGAGAATCTTTCTTCAGTGACATTATAGCATTGTTTTCACTGCTGTTTCCCAGAGTGTAGGACACCTTTCTTTTTTTAAAAAATAAAGCATCTAGTTAGATTTGTGTAGGTTGTGTTTTCTTTTTTTTTTTTTTTTTTTTTTTTTTGTAAAAGGTTTTTTTCCCATCTCAGGATATTTACAATAAGAACAATGAACTTTCAGTCTTGGTAAAGAATTGTAATAGAAACAGTAATAGTAAAAGCTAGATGTCCTACCTTGCTAACACCAGTTTAATTTCATCAGATGTAGACATACAGAAAGCTCTGGTGTGGTGTTTCACTGGAGACTGTTGTGTTGCTGTCATGGTACATTTGTCCAACGTAGATGAGGTTTGAGACAAAGCATAGCTGCTGATTCACATGGTCCGATATCAGTAAGAATTTTAAAGTCAAATTTTGTGTGAAAGTAGAAACATAACCATTAGAATTTAAATTCTTCTGACAATGTTTTGAGCTTGTTCCTACTCTATAAGCCAAGCAGCCTGCTGTTTGAAGGGTTTGCTAAGATTCTTAAGCTAAATATGGGATGTTTTGCTATGCAGCTTGGGTAAATGTATTTGAGGTATGTTGAGACAGCTAGCCTGGATCCTGCCAGCTGTGAAGCCATAAGTAAAACCTGATCAAGGAGCTAGGTGAGAACTTGTGTTTTGCTGTGCTGAACTCTATGCTATTGTAGCTGTTAATACTGAATTAGCTACATCAAGGCTAACATGGACATGTTTACGTGAACTGCAGGGACTCCAGCAGACATGCCCATTGTGTACTTCCAGCAAATATGAGAGAAACTATAATGCAAAGTACTCATTAGAAGATAAAAAACAATTCAGGTTCTGGCATCAACAAAACTTAATGGGATTCATGGGGGTTAGGGAAAGCATTGCAATTTGAGATGACAGTGTGCTAGCCAAAGTAGAGACTCTTTCCCTTGGCTCTTTCCCTTGGCTCTTCTCTTGGCTCTTTCCCTTGATTACATCCAAGGGGAAAAATAGAAATGAAGATCTAATAAGCCCCAAAAGCAAGTTAGTTTGGGGCTTGATTTTACTTGAGCTATACCAATGCCAAACACTTGAGAGTGAAATTCAGACACTATAGAGCTCACTGAGGAACATTAATTTCTGCCCTTGATTTGCTGGGCAAAGATGTTGTCCTGCATGCTTAGGAGAGGAAGACTCAAGTTTTTGTGTGTGTGTGTGGGGAGGGGGGGAAGCCCACTTTTCTTTGCTTAAGCTTATTTAGAAACAAGCATGTAAACCTCTTCTGCTTGGGCCAGCAAGATGAGAACAAAAGAAAATCATAAATGTTAAGTTGTACGTGGAGACCTGAAATAATGCAAATTATAGAGCCAGCCCTGTTTGTAGGTGTTGACAAACAGGTAGGGGGTTTCCTCTCTCTCTGATGACAGTTCTTTCCCTTCCTTGTTCCTAACCTGTGGGCAGAAACTCATTAGCAATAATAGAGTTGTTACCATCAGTATTTTATTTTCCTCCACAGGAATCTAAATATATTTTCTTCATCAAAGAAAAGATCATGAATGAGAGCAACTACTTTATAAAACAAGACATTATAAAAAGAAAGGAAACCCTGTTTGAATGCCTAAGCTTTCTGCAGGCAAGCCCAATTAGCAATAAAGGAGCTTTGACTTTATGGGAAAACTACGATGGTAGCTCTATTAGAATGAAAAAAGACAGACTATTTTCAGTCTTTATCCCTTTAAAAATCTTATGGCCATTTGCATTTTTTTTACTATTGAATTTCTAACCTATTCATCAAGAGACAGACACTTTACACATTAAATTATGCTTTTGTGTGCGTATATTCAATAGGTCTTTTCACTCCTATAAATCCACTATTAGTCCTATTACAATGTTTGCATACATCTTTGCTGTGTCAGGAAGCTTCATTCTGTTCAGGTCTGCATGAAGTAACAACATTTCCTAATTTCATACAGTCCTAGTATATCAGAGCAACCCACTGAGCAGTTGTGCAGCTGGTGAATTAGCTGTATGAATTCATTAGTCCTTCACCCATTGGACGTGCTCGGGCACTCGGTATAGAAGTCCCAACTTTCCCATCACAGCAACCCTGTTAGGTGCTCCCCTCCCCCTTCTGCTCAGCAAACGGGCACGTACCTAAAATGTCTTTGGTGATGATGAAGGTGCGCTGTCTTAATTTTTAACCTGACGTACCCAGTGTAGTGGTGTAATTCAGGCTTTGTCTATCAAGCATCCTGTGTCCTGGGATACAGGAGGGCGAGACTTTAAAAAGCGTTGGGTTCTTCTTCCTCTCCCCTCCACCATTCCAGCAAGTAAGTGCCATGTACTCATGAATCATTTATGTATGATTTTTTTTTTCCAGTTAAGCTATGGCCACAAGAGCTTGGAAATGCATACATTTAAATATATTTAAAATTTTTAAAATTAACCTAACTTATACAAAGTCCCTTGAGAGGGACTGAGTGAGGTTCTTTCTCTGAGAGAGACTGCAGTTTAATAAAAGCACCAGGACTCCATAATAGATTTTATGTCTGAAATGTAAAGTTTCAAGCTTACTGTGCATCCCCAGAATGACCATATATCATCATTAAAACTGGGCAGATAGTGAGAAATTATTTGTAAACATGACTTAATTGGATGCACACTACTCAGTCATTCTTTTCTTTTAAAGTTTTAGTGAGAAGCAGGCAGCAAAAAAGAGACTGAACAGGCTTCAAAGCCTTAATTCTGTCAGCCAGGCTTTTCCAAATGGAGAAAAAAGAATGCACAACTTATGCCTTTGCAGACTCAAAACATGTCATCGTAATTCCTCCAATTCATCACTCTGATATTCACCTTATATATAGAAGGGGAGTCTGGCCAAAGTCAGCATCCCTTGTCCTGCTATCAGTAGTAGCATTTTGTGTGGTAACGGATGAAGTTTGTTCAACGTAATTTTGCCAGCCTTGGAGCTCAGGCAGCAGCTGGGTATTTGAACAGTTGACATGAGGTGTAGTATATGAATCACAAAAACCTCTAAACCCTTTTGCAGCAGAATGCAGCTTTTGAGAGATGTTTTAGGCAGCAGGGGGGAAATACTGGCCTGAATTTAAATTTTGTGAAGTCAAAATAATTTTCAATAGCTTTAGAAGGGCAGCATGCTTTAGTAAGATTTTGGAACTATTATAATAACAATGTACTTTTAGAGACAGCAGTAGGTAATAGAGTCTGTAGGGTAAACAAGGATAGGAGATTTCATAACAATCTGAGATTTGATGCTGCAGCTCACTCCAGGGAAACAGAATTTACTTAAGTTCCAAGAGCTTCAGAACCAGGCACAATCTAATGTAGAGAGCATTAAAAAAGAACAAACTCCAAATTCTGTTACTGTTTTCTTTAGTCTGCTAGCCAGCACTTTTGGCTTATGGCTAAAACATTAATATTCCAGCAACAGAAGAGGAGGCCTTTTCTGGACAGCTGTTTCCATAACTTCTGCCTCATTGAATCCTCTTTTGATAGTAAATGGAGATGGCTTTTGAAAGTGTGATAAGTGTCACACTAGCTTAAACATGATAAAATGATAATAATGAATTTATTTTCAGGCAATTGGATAATTTAAGCAGCACTGTACGATGGTCAGGTACCAGGTTTCACAATGTCCTGTGAAATACAAAAGGACCAACAGTATGATAATGAAAACAGACAAAATTACTGTATCAGCTCCTGGAAAGTAAAATCACACTGAGGATATCACCTCAATGTTATGACTCTCTGACTCCGATGTTCTGCTTGATCAGTGTGCAGTAATAAGCAAAGATCTGTTTTATGTTGCACTCTGATCCATCAGACAGCGGAGAAGCAAAGGCTTCTTTTCTCACAGGACTAGAATACAGTGGAAATAGCTGAGTGTACATTATAAAGTGTGTTAGTAATATTACTATTACAATTCTCTTTCTCATTCTTTTGCAACTACATTTAGCTTATGGTCACCGTAGGGTGACATTTTGTTGTGACAAAGCCATTGGAAACAATGTGAGGAAGTTGCTATAATTACTAGGCTGTGCTGCAGAAAATCAAGATCAACTCTGATATCAACATTACAATTCTTAATAATGATATTAATTACACTTGCCTGAAAAGTATTTTAAACAAATACAGTGGATTTTGGTTCCATTATGTAAAATTGGTCACTCTAATAATAACAACACTTAGCATTTTTATATGTTCTTAGTGCTTCATATCTATCAATTAGTCAATCCAACATCCCTATGTGGTAGATGAATAGATTGTAGTACTCTTCTTTTACAACAGATAAAATTAGTTGGAAGGCAAATTGCTGCCCAAGGCCATGCAATGAGAGAGTTACAGAATTAGGATTAAAGCTGTGAGGAATTTGTGAACATGCTGCTTCATCCGTGATACCTGTTCTGCATAGATGGCCAATAAACTAAGAGGAATGCAAAGTTCCCTGTTGATAGAGAGACGAACTGTAGATTTTTTTTAAGAGCAGAATATCTTCAGTGGAACTGTAAATGCTTTATTTAAATATTTAAAAAAGCCACCCTCTAGACAACAAAACAGATATAGAAGGAATAGGATCTAGATCATGAACCAAAGTAGACATGTTAGTGAAAAATTCAGCAAGGATCTTTAAAATACCTGAGTCTGCATGGTGCCTTTTTGTCTGTTGCCTTATATGATGTACCTTTGAGATGATGTTGAATATGTATTTTTATTGACAAGATCAAAGCATACTTCTGAAATCTTTAATGGTGATTGTGACTTCTTCATCCCCTGCCTTTTAGTGAAAAGAAAATGTAGCTGATGATAGCAAAGCAGAGTACTTGATGGACAATCAGTGATACAGGTAGTAACTTGGTAAATGTCCTGAGAACTTTTTGATGATCCAGCCAGTCTGCACCTGTAGGGTGCTGTATTTGTATACATTTTTATCTTGGTGGAATAAGGCATAGAACATCCCATAAATGAAGGGAAAGACAAAAGTCATGTGAGTAAAGGTATTGATTTGTTATAAGGTATCTTAATATACTAATTTTATTAAATCAAAAATTTTTGCAGATTAGCCCCACAGGATGCTTATGTGTTGTGTCTAAAATGTTTCTAGTATTTGAATTAACTCATTTACAGCTTCCTTGGACAGAAGAGATTTTGACCTTTTGGGTCAGATTATGTTTTGCTTTCTTAAATTGAAAATTAAATACGCTGGCTGGAAGAGGGAGGTAATGTTTTTCAAAGGGGCTCCTGGTGGAAAAGCAACTTGTCTGTGTCCCAAGCGGTGGCTCCGAGCATCTGTTGAATTCAGAGCACTTTACTAGCCAGGAAATAGAAGTTGATGCTTAAATGCCTCTCTTAGTTATGTTGGTTTGCATGCTTTGTCTTAGAATCATAGAATCCTAAAATGGTTTGGGTTGGAAGAGTCCTTAAAGATCATCTAGTTGCAACCTCCCTGCCATGGGCAGGAACACCTTCCACTAGACCAGGTTGCTCAAAGCCTCCCTGGCTGACACGCCACGGCCTGTTTGCCTGCTCTGGTCACTGCACTCCTAGTCACTAGCGCTGCCTTTTGTGGGAGTGGGGGGTGGCCATCGTTACTCCTGTCCCTGCTCACACCTTGTCAGCTGCATTCATGGCTTGCCCACTTCTATACACTGGTATGATCTGTAGTGAAAATGTACCCTTACTTTCCCTCATTGAAAATACTTGAGTTCAAATAACTTTGAAAATGTCACTTTAAATGGTTTTCTGCATACAGAGTGCATGCACATGCTGTGGCACCTGTACATTACGAAACCTACAAACAGCAATAGCCAGAAAACCATTGGAAGCAGCAGTCCTGTTATCTTGCACCATGATCCTGTAAGTCCTTGTGAGAGTGGGAAATGGGGAGGTAAAGATCTAGGTCCTGCATGCAAAATTTGTATGGGGCATTCCCTGAGATTTAGGGAAGAAGTATTGTTACTGTTCTATTGTTACTATTACATACACAAGTCTGCGGGGCTGGATGGTATCCACCCAAGGGTACTGAGGGAGCTGGTGGAGGTGCTCACCAAGCCACTTGTCATGGAGACTCGCAACCAAATCAAACAAGTGTTAAAAAACAGATTTTATTCTTCAATAAAAAAGGTCGGTTAGAACTGTTAACAGCAGTGAACCACAGGCTCAGTGACGTAGGGGGAACTACACAGATGACTTAAGAATTCTTAAGGTGTGGAAATGATGACTCAAAATGTGCATATCACTCACCTAACAGATGAGGGCTCTCAACCTTGAGGAGTTACCTAGGGCAACGTCCCGACCCAAGGGGAAAGTCCCCGACTGCAGACCTGCTGCTCCGAGGAGGACTGGCTCAAAAATTCCCTCCAGCGGGGCCCCATTTATATGAATATGACCTGTGGCCATATATGGTCGTTTTAATCCCCATTGGCCGAGGGTCAACACTTCTGTATTCCTGATGCCTGTACCTGCTGACTGTAACTTGGCACCACTGTGCGGACTGGTCAGTTCAACTTCCAACCCACGGCCTCTAGGTTTTTTTCCCTCTCCTCCATGGCCAGAGAAGTTTCACTTTCTGTCAGGGCGGATGCACCTGCCACACCATTTTCCATCATTTATCAGCAGTCCTGGCTAACCGGGGAGGTCCCAGTTGACTGGAGGTTAGCAAATGTGACGCACATCTACAAGAAGGGCTGGAAGGAAGGATCTGGTGAACTACAGGCGTGTCAGTCTGACCTTGGTGCTGGGGAAGGTTGTGGAGTGCCACCTTGAGTGCCATCACACAGCATGTACAGGACAACCAGGTGATCAGGCCCAGTCAGCATGGGTTTATGAAAGGCAGGTCCTCCTTGACCAACCTGATCTTCTATGAGAAGATGAGCCACCTAGTGGATGAGGGAAAGGCTGGGGGTGTTGTCTACCTGGACTTCAGTAAAGCCTTTGACACCACTTCCTACAGCATTCTCCTGGAGAAACATGGCTTGGACGGGTAAAAAACTGGCTGGCTGGCCGAGCCCAAAGAGTGGTGGTGAATGGAGTGAAATCCAGTTGGTGGCCACTCACAAGTGGTGTTCCACAGGGCTCAGTACTGGGGCCAGTTCTGTTTAATATCTTTATCGATGATCTGGATGAGGGGATTGAGTGCACCCTCAGCAAGTTTGCAGATGACACCAAGTTGGGTGGGAGTGCTGATCTGTTTGAGGGTGGGAAGGCTCTATGTAGAGAGAGATCTGGACAGGCTGGTTTGATGGGCTGAGGCCAATTGTATGGGATTCAACAAGGCCAAGTGCTGGGTCCTGCACTTCGGTCACAACAACCCCATGCAGTGCTACAGGCTTGGGGAAGAGTGGCTGGAAAGCTGCCTGGCAGAAAGGGACCTGGGGGTGTTGGTCGACAGCCGGCTGAATATGAGCTGGCAGTGTGCCCAGGTGGCCAAGAAGGCTAACGGCATCCTGGCTTGTATCAGAAATAGTGTGGCCAGCAGGAGCAGGGAGGTGATTGTTCCCCTGTACTCGGCACT
>JANHGO010006314.1:0-21569 GCA_024606505.1 Aquila spilogaster
AGAAACACATTTTCAAGCCACACCATGCTGGAGAGGGCGCAGCTGACTTCACAGTGAAGGAGCTTGTTTGTTTGTTTGTTCCAAAAAAGTCTACTTTATTCATCAGATGAATAATATTAATACACGATACAGTAGTAGGGCTTAGAGGTAGCTCCATGCTGCATAGATCAGATGCCAGTTTCAGACTTGCTTTCAGAATTACATTGTATTAAGTACTAAAACTTGGTTGTAATAGCACAAAGACTGGATACTGGACAGGGGAAGGGACAGAAGTAATGCATCAGTAAGAGCAAAGGGAAAAAGACAAGTTTGTTTTTCTGGAACATTGCTTTACTTGTGGCAATTTTATAGATACACATTTTTTGTGTAACAGGGAAATTTAATAGAATAATTAGATGTTCCATCATGAAAAAAGTGAGCCAAAAAAGCAGTCTTAAGATCATGGTCCAGAATAGGTTAGGCTATGACTTGGATTGCAAGCTAAGTTAGAGGAAAGGTTCAGATTTTAAATTCAGCTATCTCAGCATCTTACAAGCTTGTTCTCTCAGGAACTTGAGACAAATCGAGAGAAACTCTTAAAGGCAAGATTGGATACAGGCATTTAAATCTGCTTTTAGAATACCAATGTTATGCTTGTGATCCAAATCTCTATTGTTCATATTCTGATTCACTTTACATTCTGCAGAAGTGGAGAACACAATGACAAATGTTACAGTAATCTTTTATTTAATTATCATATTACTTACCACCTGAAAAACTACAGCTATTTTTATTCCAAATATTAAAATGAATCTGTGCTATTTTAGTTAGTATTAAGTAGTTTCTGCAGCCAACTCACCTCAGTATATAAATTATTACAAAATGCAGTAAGACAAACTGTAATATGTACAGCCACTTTACTAGTTAGAATATCTGCTGATAGACAAAGAGTAATAAGAAAATACTGAACAACTTCTATGAAGATTCAAAGGCAAGTTGTTAAATATGAAGATTGTTCTTTTAGTTGATAATTTTGCTGCATTTAAACCAAGGTAAGTTTTTCTGCTTTAGCTGGAATACAGTGAAAACATTGACAGCAACACAGGAAACTTCCGTAAGAAGTGTGAAAACTAGGGGAGTAATACCCTCAGTAGAGCTACAGCTGCCAATTAACAAATTAATATGATATTATGATATCTCCATTAAAATGGTCCTCAGTTATGATCCTTTGAGAGAAGTTGTTGCTCTAGAGTAATTACCATGGAAAATAAATGATCAGTCTCCCTTGAGATGTCATACACTACATTATCACTTTTTGCTCAGATACAATTCATTGATATCCACCTTCAAAGCAGAAGCAGCAAATCAAGTGGAAACTAACGAAATCTTTGGAATCAAAGACAAGACTGTTTTCTGCAGCTGTGATGAACTAAGTGTTTGTGAGCTATCCAAATATCCCATTCAGATTGAAAGTCTTTGCCTGGCAGAAAACATTTTGGAGGTTTTTGAATCTATGCAAAGTAAACAGATACTTCACTGAGTGAATTTTGTTCGAATGACCAAACCCCTCCAGCCTTTTAATATGATTTAAAAATGGGTTTGATTGCAGCAATCTGGGAATGGATGAGCCTCGCCCAGGCTGCATACTCCAGATCTGGGTCTAAAATTGCCCAAAGGGAGGGAACATTGCTATTGCTAGCCTGGAAAAAACTGGGGCAGGATCTTGCCTATCCACTCCAGTGCTTAGCAGGGAACCCAGCTGGTGAGCACGAAATAATTGTCCTAAAGACTAGTACCCTTTAACTTCTTCCTGGCTCTTGTTGATTAGTGGGTTGTTTCTCTCTAGAAGTGCAAGAGGCATTAAATCTTTGCTAGAAGTGTTTAACTGACATTTTTGCAACTGTTCTTGTACATCTCCGCGTTGTTCTCCTCTGTGTGGCTGTTTCTGTAAAAATACTCCTAAATTGCTGGTCTTAGATGCATCTTGTGGATATGAGTTCCCCAGGACAATTGCCAGGATTTAAATAGTCTGGGAACTTAGTTTAGCTGCTGATAGAAACTAAAGCTGGGAATAGCTTATCTGTAGCTGAAACTGCAATAAATAGCTCCAGTGAGCAAAGTTTCTCTAAAAGGTTCATGAGCTATTTTTTGTCTCTAGCATGAGGCCCTTTAGAAAGGCCAAGAAGGCATCATGTAAGGTAAGTGATCACCAGAGCTCTGTAACTGTTTCCATGCATGGAAACCTCAAACCTTTGTTTTTTCATTACTGGTTTCTTCATCCTCGTTCCTTCCTTTACTGGTTGAATGTCATGTTTGGGGAAGTTCTGGTGCAAAAGGACACTCTCTGTTCCCACAGCATGAGGGAAATGGAAAACTGTGTATCATCCACTGATATGTAACTGCTTTTCAGTCTCTTTGTCTCATGCTTCTGGGTCTATTCCTTGTCTCTGAGTTATCTCCCTATCTCTGTGTTATTGGGGGAGCAGGACATGTCTTGACTGCGCTTGATTTCCAGTTCCCAGGCAGAAAAAGTAGTCAAATGTAGTTATAATGTAGTATTAGAAATTGTGAGCCAGCAGAGACATTCTTTTGACCTTTTTATTACCAATTCCCTGTTTCCTTCCTTCCCATCTCAGTCTTCCATTTTCAAAATCCCTCAGCTCTCGTTGGCTGCTGTAGAGGCTGATGGACAGAGTATTCTGTGTGTGAAAGAGTGAGTTGCGCGCTGAGATGTGCAGTTCCTCCCCCTCATTTGCTTCTTAGAGAGTTGCGCTGCCGCTTTCTCAGTGCACAGCCTGGACTTTCATAGCCAGTGCCTTTGTGGGATGCATGAAAGTCAGCGGCTCTGCCCCTCAGTGCAACAGGGAAGATGAAACCATCCTATCTGCTAAGGAATAGTTGTGCTGGGAAATGCTGGTATGGGCAGTCTCTTCCTGCTAGATCTAATCCCTGCCCACATCCCTGTTCTGTCTCTGAGGAAACACTAACTTTTCACAGCCTTTGCTTGCAAGGGGAATTAGAAATTTGAAAATTGGGTTTGTTGTAAAAGAAAGAACTGGACAGGAGCCCAAAGCAAATTAACAGATCTGGACACAGCAGACCCCGAGGAGGTTTGGAGTCTGTTTGGCTTCAGCATGTGGCTGAACCCTCCCTGCCTTTCTAGATACAATGTCCCTTTAATAGTCTTAACAGGCCTGACTCTGGCAAGATTTCACTTGTTCAGTACACTACTTAATACAGCTAATTTTCTACTGACAACATTTTTTTGCAACAATGAATCTTCTGTCACTTTAGTCCATGAAGAAGGCAGCTTGGAAATGCCAGCCAGAGGAGGAGGTAGCAAAAAGTTCATTGTAGCTGTTCACTTAAACAGTTCTTCAGAAGCACATCGGGCTTTTTTGGTTTGTTCTGTAGGGTGCTGGGGATAAGTGGAAGGGAAAATAACATAACACTGCATGCTCTTCTTCCCTCATGAGCCCCTAGCAGATCTCTGAAAAAGTTGTGTATTGTAGGGTGTATCTTAAGGAGAGTCAGAAGCTGTGGTTTTATGGGCAGTCCTGATGTGACTGCCCGTGAAGTCATTATGATTCAATATCAGTTTTTCCCAAGGGACTTGTCTAATATCTATAATTAATGTGGTATCTTCCTCAGTAATGAGTTAGGTAAAACCCCTTTAAATGGTTTGTGAAAAGTAGTATGCTTGATCTTAGCAAATCTGTTGGAGAGACTATATATATGCATACATATTGTATATATATACACAGTACATACTGCAAGGCCTGTAGCCAGGTCTTGGAAATTGTATAAGCTCAGTTAATAAACCCCAGTGTGTGTCTGAAGTTCATCCATATTGTTTGTCATGTGAAAGGCAACAGATAGAAACGATTAAAATACGAGATAAACCCAAGTGATCCCATTTGATTGTCTGATTGAAACAAACAAGTTATTGAGTAAGAGACAACTTTAAACACAAAATGTAAAAGCAGACTGCAGAGTATTGCTGAGGACAATAAAAGCACTGCCAGAAGTAAGGATAGTAAGGCTGAAGAAGAAGAAAGCAAAGTGAAGCTGGCAGTAATTGTGGGCTGCCATCCTTTGCAGGTCACACTTGTGTGCAGCATATCGCTATGGGTTACTCGGGAATGAAGCAATTTCAATTATTCTTTTCATTTACACAGTTTTCAATAAACATGAAAACTAATTATAACCAGTTAGCTGATCCTTTGCTAGAGCAATAGTGATGTAGATACCTGCTGTTCTGTATCACCGAAAAGGCTCTACTGGCCTGTAAGGGGCAAAAAGTAGTTGGCAACAGAACCAGTGGCATCTGCAGATCAGTCTGATTAGAGAAAAGCCCTGCAACCAAAGCCAGTAGAGTCAGGGGCTATGACCCTCTCTTTTCATTCGACCCATCCCCTGTTTTGGGGACTGACTGCTGAGGAGTCATTATTTGGTCCTTTTCTACTGCCGTGCTCTCCCCAGAGACGACATGTGTGCATTCTGGGGAAAAAAAATGCTTTGCATGTGCTACCTTGTCTACTTTCCTGTACGGCCATCAGGAAAATGGAGAGAAGTCCTACAGCAACCCTGTGTTTTCTTCTGAAATAACTAATTCTTTTGTATTAAAATTCAGCTCAGGACTTGTGCTGCTGTCAAGAGATGTACACAATATTCTGAAGTGCCCTTCCCTCAGTAAAGGGCAGGAAAATGTTATGACAGCTGCTGTCCTATGTGAACAGGTCGGGGAACTGTAAAGGCTTTCTAAAACATTTTTTAGAGATTAGGCACCAAAGACTTGAGGGAGAGAAGATGAACTGAGGTTGCAAAAGACCATAAAATCTCATAAACCATTCAAACCTTTGGCTCTACTATACTCTTTTGTTAAATAAAAAAATGCTTAGTTTGTAAGTGAATTGAAGTCAGTTAGACCTCACTTGCTGCAAAATTTTTGCTAAGATTTCATAATCGTGTAATCCATCCTTTCAATATAAGTCCTATTTTTTTGGAATGTTGATGAGTGTAATGTAATGCCAGAGCTCCATGAGATGTGGGAGGGGTTCCTGCCTACTGTTACTCACCTCCTCCTTCATGCCTCATTTCCTCAGTTGCCTCTAAGTCAGGCTTAAATAGATGCGTGATTTCAGAGGAGTAGTGCCAGTTGCCAGTCTCGTACGCTGTCTGCATGAATTGCTCTCCATTTGTGTATGAACCTAGCATTGTCCTTCCAGTTTAAAACACAAAAAGGCCCTAAAGATATCAGTTAAGCTAGCAAAAAACCCTTTTGCTGTGGCAGGTAGCAAAAAGCTCATCTCAGATGACTATATATCACCTGAGCCTCATGGCCAATTAGCTTAAACAAACAGTGGCTAAGCTGGGGATTCAGGGGTGATCACCTTTGCTGCAGTGATACTCTGGGACACAATTCATCAGTATCTGTAGTCTCTGGAAACCCTGATAACTGTTTCACATAGTTTCTGCCGAAATGAAGGCATAATTCTGAGTGATGATTATGAAAAGACAAGTACATTTTATTCAGATACATAGTGTAGCTCCTTAAAAATAAGCTTTAACTCATGATTTTCATACAACGGTTATTCATTTAATTGAAATACAACATAAGACATCACTATGCTTCATAAATCCTGCTACTTGTTCTTTATTTTAAAAAATCCCCACAAATAATATCTTTATATTTCTGTAGTGCCCGTCATTCTGTATGACAGTCAGTGTCACACGTGGATCCCCTCCTCTCTGGAGTGCAGCGCAGGAAGGCTATCGCCTAGCCGGCGCATCTCGCACAGATGTTACAACCCACAAGTGACTTTCACTTACTTTCATGTTATCTGTCTTCTCTGTGGTCTGGAGCCTTTCCATGTGCTCTTACTTTCTTATCTAACTTGGACATTTCAGTACATCAAAGCAAAAAAGCAATCTGAGTTAAAGTCATCCTTTTTGACTGTCTTACTTTTTTTAAAAAAAGTAGTTTCTTTAAAGGTTATGAAGTATAAAATGGAATAATTACTTAGATTTAACACTGAGTCACTCCAGGCATTGTCCATGGTGGGGAAAAAGGCGACAGTATGTGGTCTCTTTGTGTGCTATAAATAGAAATAGCAAATATGTGGAATTGATTGGATCAGGATGTTCCATGAAAGTTTTTAACTGGAAATTGAATATTTTAAAGAACAAACTTTTCAGAGATTTAAATATCCAATTTAAAAATAAAGATTTTTTTTTTTTTTTTTTTTTAATGTCCAGGGTTTATATGCAGTTCTGTATTTATACTGTGGTAAACCTTCTGTTGCAACTTTATGTTACTGAAATACAGGATTCAAGAAGCAAATGGTTTATGGAATCAAATTTCATTGATCTTTTTTAAAGCCATTTAAAAATAGGGCATAAAACCATACATATATGCACACACACATTTTTTAATCACCTAGATTTTCTACTTGCGTTCATGTCTAGTCAGGCTTAGTGGAAATAACAGAAGTATTTTTGAAAATAGAGTTTATCACATGAACTAAAATTGGAAATTATTATGAGAAACTGCCTGCAGTTGCTCATTACTACATTAAAAGATTGCTCCTGAGATGACCAGAGCAGCCTTGACAGTCTGCAGTGTGAGCATGCCAAGTGCTGCTTTGCATAAACAGAAAACTTCTAAAATGAATTATGATTTTAAAGAATTTCACATGGTACAGGAATAATTTGTCTCTTAAAAATTAATTTTTAAAAAAATTATTACCCTGATATCCTTCCTTAAAAAATAGAGAACAACAAAGAAAAAAAAACTTTGAGATTTTTGGGAAGGTGCTGAATGAAGTAGGATTGTTGCACAGGATGTTTTTTCTGGTCCTTTATTTCTGTGTGTATATACAGTTTTGTGTATTCATCTCATGCTGTGTGGGTGAAAAGCTGTGTAGAGGAACAGTAAATTATATGGCAGAAATAAAGAAGCCATTTTGAACAAGACTTTCCCTAAGTTTTTAGAAGAAAAACTGAAGAATAATTTTCTTTAAAAGTACAAAGCATTTTTCAGTAGGGAAAATAATTACTCACTCTGGAATGTGAGCAGGGCACTGGATACCTGACCTGTAATTTAGGAAAATAGTGAAGGGTTTTTCATCAGTAATTATTATTATTACTGTAGAACTGTGGGGCCCCAGTTGAGACCAGGACTCTCTTGTGCTAGGCACTGTCTATCCAGCAAGAGATAACGGCTGCTGCAGGAATCCTGCAGCAAAGGCAGGGCAGACTGAAGAGGAGAAGGGAGGAAATGGAGGTAGAAAGTAGAAGTGGTTAGCCCAAGGTCATGCTACTCACTAATGGACACTGCTGCCTTGCATCAACAAATCACTTACAGACACTTCATCTGAGTTTGGTGCAAGTCGTGTATCCCCTTTTCTAATGTGGCATCCCTGATCAGAGAGAATGGCCATGATTTAAATGGCTGATGCCATTTGCCTGCATGAAAGAGCATCTCAAAGGATCAGTCCATGCACAGGCTATCCTGTAGAACATGGGAATCAGGTACATAGATCTTCCTTGAAACTTTTGGGCTAGATTCTTCTTAGGGTATGCAGTATATGAGAACATATGTTTTTAGGGCCATAATGGTTTAATGGTTGGCTCTTTGGTTTGCCCTAATGTAATCAACCGAGTATAAGATGCTTCAGACTCCAAAGCATTTGTTTGAGAAGTAAATCTTTGTTACTAGCAATTTTTTGTGCCGATAAAACATTGTTTATGGGGGATAAAATGGATGAAGAAATAGAGAGCGTGAGTAAGACCCTTACTCAAAATGTGGTCACTGAATTCTCATAGAGAAAGAACTATGTGTTAGTTTGAGAAAACATGAACGTTTTTAAATTCAGTTGCTCTTTTCATACACCGGACCTTAATTTTGCTTATAAAAATAATAATAATGCTTTGCTGCTTGTAATATGGCAGACTACGAATTTACTGACTGAAGTAGGGATCAGTTCCTCCCTACCTGATCAGTACTAGTTCTGTTAAACTTATCTCACTTTGCGAGTTCCAGTATCCCTTTTTGCTGATGAATCCCTGAGCTAGTATTTGGCAGTGAGTGAGGCTAGTAGAACTGTCCCCCAAGTAAATAAGCACTTGTATTATTTTTTGTCCTTGAAATAAGGGATATGTCCAGTGGTTCCATACCACTGCCACATGTGGTCCTTTGCACAGCGACCAATAAAATAGATTTGTACTTTATTCTCCAACCTCACAGAGGCAATGGGAAAAAAAAGAATGTTTGGAATTTGCAATGCTATGTGTAGCAGCTCTGCTTCAGTGGGCGAAAATTTATGTGGGGTATTAGAGTTAGCAAAAGGGGTAGGGACAGTAGAGAAACTGTGATGTATTTGATTGTGTAGCAGTAGAGAGGCCCCATCATTACCCACCATACTGGCCTTTCCTCATGACACCCTGGGATGCAGGTGAATTAAAAGGGTGGAGGGAAGCAGGCACATGTTGCAGAACCTTTTCCATCTTGAAAGACACTGTCAGCAAATTATATTTTCAGGCCATTTTGTTTTAGCACCTTCTGCAGTGTGGTGATTCAGAAGCAATGGGAGGTTCCTATCCCAGCCATTTTTTCCTCTTGGTTACCACACGTTGAGAATGGAAACCTGAATATGTGAGACATTTCTGTATTTTTAATGGTTTGCAATGGCTAAGCACATAACAGAGATGCATATGACTCACATTGAATTTGTGACAAACTTGGTCAAAATCCTGAAATTATCTATGGAAATGCCATAGCATATCAAGAAATAATGCCATTTTTTACCAGCATCATGTTCATCACAGAGGGACAGGCATCTCATTTAGTGCTGCTTGTGTAGTAAAAGTCTGGTGCACGAATATGTTTGAGAATGCAGGTCGTGGTTTTCAAATATATGAAATTCTAGTGGGCATTTGAGAAAACATTCACAAGACAGTAATTTCATAGACTTTGTCCTTGCTTGGTGTTACGAGCATTCTATAGTTTTTCATCTTTTTAAAAACAGTTGGCATGCAGCCAGGAAACCAAAATGATACTGTTTGCATTAATTACTAATGGCTTTTCTACAGGCTACTGGACTATATATATTGAACAATAGAGATTGAAAATAGGGAGGTCTGTTCATTCGCTGTAGTTTCTGTTTGGTATAATCCACATTTTATGTTTAAGCTCATCTTCACTGCTGAGAGATGTGTTATTCTTTTTATCCTTTGGATAAGCAAGAGCAATCCTGATGTCAAAGCACAGTAAAGACTAGGCACTTAACTTTTTGCCATAAGGTAAACTCATTGAGGTCAAACAGTAGTTCCACCTGGTGTTGAATGCTGTAAGTTTACCTTGTGGTAAAACCTGAGTCTTCATTTTGCTTTTATCCTGGAATTGCTCCTGCACACCACAATGCCTGCTCTTTATAATGTTTTTATCTTGGGACAGTTCATGGGAGTGCTACTGAATAACGAAAAATGCTGCTTTTTTAGCAGTGGAGGCAAGTCCTTTGTTTCAGCATAGAAAACATGATTTCCATCCACATAGACTTCAAAAAAGAAACAGTAGGAATTCTTGAGAGCCTGATTATCATGGCATAATCACATTATCAGAGAGATTAGAAGCACTCTACTGTGTCTTTATGGTTTAGTGACACTCTAAGGCACTGGACAAAATCTTCAAGTGCTGTTAAAATCTTTCTTGTAGGACACTAAGGCAAAAGACAGCTTTTTACTTATGGGCCCTGAAATCACAGAGAACACGTTTAATTCTTCTGTCAGAGAGCTGCAGAACCGAACACAAGCAGAACGTGTAGTTACTGGTCTTTACTGTCTCATCTGGATATATTTCTCAAAGTGACCTGCAACAGAGCAAAACAAAAGCCTCCTAAAATTTTAATTCCTATCAGTTCCAGTCATTGTGAAACACTGTCATTAACCAGGCAATCAAACTAATTGAATACAGAAGTGTTAGCAATTCAATTAAGTGAGGAATTCACAGTGTTTTCTCTAGAAACCTTGGTGGACTCTTGGATGCTGTTGCTTTTGTGGGTGGTGGCTGGCTATAACACTAACACACCCATTTTTAGGGTATGTCTCTCCACTGCTGTGTTGCCTTGAGGTAAACAGTCCACAACCCATATCTTCTAAGTGAGATGTTGCCTGAAAGACTCTGCATAGCTTGTGACTATGGGAAATTAAAGTTAAAGCTGAGACTGAAAGTGAGAGCAAAGCATGTGATTTTCATAACATGTTCCTTGCTGTGTACGGTTGCCAAGGACCACTGAAGATTTGTGGATTAATGTTACGATAATATGGTTCCCAATATAAAGGATTCCATTGATAATTAGCCCAGAGAGAAGAAAGCTAAAAATAATCAACAGAAAAGCCTTTTCAGATGGGAGTCTGTGCCTCTGGAAGTGCATGGTATGGACAGTGTCTAGACAGAAAAGGTATGGAATATAAAACATGCACTTGACCTCAGTTAAAAGGCCAGGATGAAACAACCACAACAGAAAGAGTGACATGGGGGAACTGCTGCACTTTAAAAGAAAACTGCTCCAGTTAGTGAAGAAACATGGAATATGGGACAAAATGTTTTAGCCTAAACAGGTACTAAAAATGATTCTGGAAATAGAATTTTTAAAATCAATTACAGTTTGTTTCACTTTGCTTGATTACTAACATGTAAAAATGCATTTTTAAATTAACTGTAAAGTCTTTTACCTGCCAAGGCATGGAGTCAGGACTTTGTATGTCTCCAGCTGAGATTACTAAAACACTTGCAGCAGGGAGCTGCATTCCTTCTGCTGTTTTAAGGAGTTAGGGAAATAGAAGGGAAACACACTACAATGCGCATGAGTGTAGAGGAGAATTGAAAGGAGAAGGTTTTTTTTTTTTTTTTTTTTTACTTCCTCCTCCATTGCATATCTTTTAATGTAAGGCTTGATCCTTTGCATGGATAACTTCATGTAATCCACTGTCTGTCTTGCCAGTAGAAAGCATAGCCCTAAACTGCCATTTTCTACTCATACTTTGGGACCTTAGACTCTGTTGATCTCTTTCAGATTGTCTCAAAATGAACCAAATGAAAAGTACAAAAATGTTAACACAAAACTCTGTGTTAAGCATTCAGCTGCCAAGAGGCAGTTTCTGAGGCTGATAAAAAATCAGAGCACCTACAGCAAATTTTTTTAAACATTGGCTTGTTTCAGAAACAAGTACAAGACTACTCTGGACATCAGTGTAGTGATAGAACAATGAAAGTTCATCAGTCACCTATGAATCTCTGCAGTTGTAGAAAAGGCTGCCATCTTCGGGCAATACTCAGTCACTGCACCCTTCTTTTTGTGCTCGAGAAATCAAAATCCACACCCCGTCTATAAGCTAACTAGGAGAGCACAGTGGAAATAATCCCAATCTTGAGCCAACCATTGTACTAGTCTCAAATACTCTAAAATATGCTTTCTGACTGGATGTGACCCATGCAATTCTTGCATCTTGTGTTATCTTTTTGTTGTGCTTGATCTAAAGCATAAGCAAAATCTTTTTGCACTTTACAGCTTGGAAATACAGCTACAAACTCAAGAAGCAGCAGTCAGTTTGATCTCAAAACACTGTTGTCTTCCCCTGTTCCTTCCTACAGTAATATGAGTAGTAATAAATCTTCCAGGAAAATGGGGAGGTTTCTTACTATTACTCATGACTTCCCTGAAATAACTTCTAAAAACTCTTTATCTCAGAATGTACAGGAAAAACTTTGGGATGTCCTAACTACCCTGAGAGGTATCAAATTGGATTGCAGATTGAGTTGGATAGAGTAATTGCAAAGGAGTTTGTAAACATGGTGCATTGACTTATTTTTTGTTGTATATTAGGGTCGACCAGGACCGATTGGGCTTCAAGGACCGATAGGTGCACCTGGATTTACTGGCCCAGAAGGTTTGCCAGGAGCAAAAGGTGAGAGAGGAGCAGTGGGCCCCCCTGGACCAGCTGGACAGAAAGGTGACAAGGTAGGCTCAACAGTGACTTTTCTGCCCCTGCAATAGATCTATGGCCTTGTATATATTTTTGAATGAATAACGATAATCTTGGACTATCTGCCCAGGGGTAAGAACACAACTGCATCTCGTTAGTGTCTTATGAGAATCCCCTGCTTTTATTTTTGAATGAGAGTACAGTTCCTAAAGCTGCTGAACATTGTAGCCATCCTGGTAGATGAACCGTAGCCAAATTAGTATTGCTGTTGCATATAGTATTTCACTTCACATGCTCAGGGATAGATGGGTGTTACCACACTACGTTTAGAGAGACCTGGTGCTGATTTCTGTGTAGAAGATCCTGAGTTGGTGTCTAGCAAAGCAAAAGGAATGGGCACTAAATGAAACCTGCAATTCAGTTTTGCAGGTGCAAAGTTACTTATAACAGAAAGAATATTATAAACTGTGTCATATTAAATGGAATAACCCATAAGGTGTGGGTGTCAATGAATGCAGTGTGCAAGAATGGGCAGAACAGCAAACAGAAATGTCTTAATGTCCTTAGGATCTGTTCTGCTGTCTCTTCTTAGGAAAGAAGTATCAACAGGGGAGTTTGGAGCTAGGTAAAAGAATGAATGAAAATATGAACCAATACTTTCAGTAATAAAAAGTAGGTACGTGTGGATAGTTCATCTTAAGTTTGCATTGTGCACCAGGCATGTGTTTACATCATGAGTTTTGGGTTGCATGCAGAGGGCTCATTGAGTCCCACTGCATAGGCCAGAGCTGTGTATATGCTCCCACCACATAGCCTGACAGAGGTTCTGTAGTGGATTATAAAATGGGGAAGTCTGATATTGTCTGATGCAAGGACTGGGATGAGATTCCTACTGTCACGCCTATGTGGTTGGACAAAAGGAATGTTTCAAGGACAACAGCTTGCAAGCTTAAAAGACAGAGGAAGTCCTGCATGCTGTGCCTTGTTTCTAAAATCTGAAGGAAGTCTGGGACATCAGGACAAGGGCTTGCGTTCTGGGACTATCCCAGAGCATCTTACCAGTCTACTTGATGCAAGGTACTCAGGTAATGTGTGCAAATAAGACAAAGACAGTTGGTTTAGGTATCAGGACCTGCAGAGCAGAGTTTGTCTTCCATGTTTTCCCAGCTACTGACAGGTGAGCTAGCTAGATGAAAGCTAGCTCAATTGTACTTTCATATGCTGTAGTTACACCCGATTCTCATTTAATATTAGTCAACATGCTGGAGTTCTAGTCACCCTTTCTTATAAGACAAGAACCAAGTAAACTGAAAATAATGACAATGAAGGTCATTGCTTTGGTGTTGCATTCATCTGAAAGGCAATGGAGGATTCAAAACAAGGACTGAGTGCTGATATGCGTGATAGCATTTTCATAATTCTAGCAGATAACACTGAAATCATTAAACCCGGATTTTGGAAGACACAGAAACCAGGTTAGGAACTGGCTTTTAACGACTGGAACCAATTTCCTTGCACTGAAAAAATGCCTTATTTACTCCAGAACTGCTGTTTCTATCCATTGAAATGGATACATATGCAATATCAACATGCAATAAGATTCTGTCTCTTTATCCCTCGTGGAAGCAATATACTTTACCTTTCCAAAGCACGAGCAGTTTAGGCTGGATATTCTGCTTACACAGTCTCTTTTGCTACTGTTCAGAGCAGAGCAGTAGAACCAACGAAGTAGTAATTATTTGCAACTTAGCCAGAGGTGGTCTGAAGTTAATACTGTGGTCTGCACATCTCCGGGTGGTGCTATCCAAGCACAGACAGAAAAACCCCTAAGTCCTGTTGAAACTCTTGGAAGGTCAAGTGTGACACTGAGAGTTAATCTTATACTGGACTGTTTATTTTCCTGGCATCTTGTTTTCCCCAGATGTACAGTAGAAGATTATATTTTTACTTTAAATTGCCTGATTAAAACATTCCTGAAACACTCATTTGGCATCCAGTCAATCTCTGATGCTCAGTTCCTATCTTCACTGACCCCTGTGGTCAGAAAGAATCTGCATGAGATAGTTTGCTCCTCTTGGTTTTGAAAGCTAAAGTCCAAGACTGAAAATGTTGGAGTGAAAAGTATCTTACAGGTAACTGAAATATACAGATTGATGAAGTGAAATATAATAAGTACTCTTTTTCTCCAGGGCCCAATGGGAGTTCCAGGATTTCAAGGCATCAATGGGATCCCAGTAAGTTTGCATATGTAAATACAAATCACCAGAATGTTAGTCACAGTCAAAAGCATGTAAGCACAATGAAACTGTCCTAACACATGCATAGTGTATCTTGCAAGTGCTTGCTTCTCTCTGGAGGGAAATGGCAGTGTTTGGTAGTCTACCTGCTGATCCCATGCTGTTTTATAAGAGGTTTGGATCCTATTATGGGATGATAGGAAGTTGATACGGATCAGGAAGCGAGCCCGAGTTACATGGGGATCCACTGCATCATTGATAAGCTTTTCTTTCAGCACCATGTTCTCTTAGCACCATGTCTAGAAAACACCATATCATAAAATCATAGACTTATGGAATTGAAAGGGACCTCAGTCAAACAGGCATGATCAGCTGTGCTTCAGGCCATTTTTAGTGTGTGTTTCCTAACCAATTCTTAAAACCTTGTAATGATGGAGACTCTTAACTTCTCTGTTAGAAAAGGTTTGCCAATGCCTAACTTCAGTCTTTCTTTCTGCAGTTTAAACCTCTTAGTTCTCATCTTACTCATCATGGACAGAGACCAGATTGTTCCCTTTTACTTTGAAGTAGCCTTCTTGTATGTGATAACTCTTATCAAGTCTCCCTCAATCTTCTTTTGCTATGATGTGAAAGAAAACAATAATTAGAGCTGAGGTCCTCCAGACAATCCTTGCTTTTCTGCACTAGGTGCTAGTTCTGGTTTAGACCTGAGCCTTTCAGATACCTAAGCCAGGAAAGAGATAATTGCTACATTTTCCAGGTGATAGGGGTAGGTAACCACTTTCCCTAACCATCAGGAATTTTTTTGTTTGTTTCTTTCATTCTTTAGAAATTTAACATTCTAGTGACTGTTGTTTCCTTTACCATACAGAAAATTATGTGCTTAGAGTGTTTTGACCAGCTTGCTTTTCTTTGGTTTTCCCCAGTGATTTTTGCAAAGGTGTCTTATACTTTACCTCAGGGGAGTTTTAGCTGGGCCAGCTTTAGAAGTTGCCCCAAACTTCCTTGCTCTCTCTACACTATTTAGCTCATCCTGGTTTCTCCTTCTGGTATTAGAATTCTTTTTCTTTTCTTGATTACATTTTTCCATTTTCTGTATCCTTGTGCCTTCAGACTATACTCATGCTCTTTCTCATCTTCCCTACTTCCTCTGCTGGCCAAGATCTCCAACAGTTGAGCTGTGTTTTCTTACTTCCTATCAAAAACTGAATTGTTTTGATAGATTGGCTGAAAATGCACAGTTGGCCCTGTAAATAAGCTTGCTTGATTTCAGTTCCTTCCTGGCCCTTGTCCTTCTCTCCCCCTCTGCTCATCCTTGCCTGTTTTCTCTCCTGCTCTACTCCCTTGCTGCTATTTTTTTCTTTTCCCACCAGCCAACTCTCTAGCTCTGAAGAGAACAAGCTGTTCCCATAATACTTAATTTAATTGAACACACTGTGGGAACATGCTGTTCTCAGGGTATTTTTTCAGATGAGGCTCTGGAGAAAGGGGATTCCCAACAATGAGGGGAGGCAGAGATACAGCAACAGCCATTGCCAGGTAGTTGGCAGCAACAGGCATTTCAAGGAAAGAGTAGAGGAGGTAGATGAGAGGATTCAAAGCCTCCAGCATATGCAGATCTACTCTGCTTTTACAGTATTCTGCTGGTGGGCGAATGGGAGAGAGGCAGATTTTGCTGCTCATGAGCAGTGAAGTGCTCACCACCGTGGCTCTTCTGTGCCACAAGTGCAGGGCAGAAAAGGGGGAAGGGAAACTAGTTCATACTGTTTACATTCTAGCCATTGACATAAATACTTCTATTCCAGGGTGAAAATAGCAACCACCACTGCTTGAGAAAATATTTATACTTTTGCCAGTTGTGTTTCAGGATAGGGAGTAGTTTAGGTTTGTTGTGAAATGCATACGAACGTATGCATATTATATAGATGTGTGAAATGCAGAGCAAAGGAGAGGGAGCATGTGTGTGCTGATACATGTGAAAGAGAAGTAAAAAAATTTTGCTATCTCTGCACAATCTAAATATGAAGAGTGATTCTTTGTGGTATGCAGGTATGTTAGCGTGGGCAGGTATATTTTAGTCATGGCTAAAGGACTGCAAGGCTGTGATTCAGAGGGGAATCCCACTGTTGACCTTAAGGGAAGTGGTGTTCCGCAGAGTTCCCTTGGGGAATGCTGGTGGCAAGTAAATCATGTTATTGCAGCTGGCCTGACTAATCCCTTTAACCTAGTAAATACAGCAGCTACGTGTGTTTATTGCTAGCCTTTCGTGTCACACTGTAGAAGAAACCCTCAAATCCTTAGCCCTACTCAGGAAGTTTATTTTTTCCTATAGGACAAGATTCAAGGATACCTCTAGAAAAGGCTGGAACTGGAGCCAGGAGATGTATATAGTTTTTCGTGAACTGTCCAAGGAGTTTTAGAAGGAAATATTTCTATGAGAAGTGAGCCCTTGTCTGTACCATGAAAGCTAGAGCTACATGGAGAGGCAAAGTTCTCCATTTTGGGACCCTCCTAGAGGAAACACAAGCACTTGGTGATGGCTGTAAAAAGGCCACTTTGCCGTAGCAATCCATGAAACTGCTTATTCAATTAGTTTTGTGTTCACCCTTAATTGCATTTGTTTCCCTGTTTTTAAATATTTGTTGAGATCTCCTGTTGGGATCACCTTTGTGCTGTTTGATTTAGAAAAGAGGCACCTTGGGATCACAGCGTTAGTGTACGAGCAAGAGTCAGATAAAGCAAGGGCCTAGATGAACAGTTTGAGTTTTCTTATCTGTCTCACAGGGAATGTCTCCTTTTGTGAAAGCAGAGAGCACAGCCTGTATTCTAACTCAGGTCTGTAAACTAGTCACCCTGCCATGTATGAGTGAAGCTTGTAAAAGTCTTCTGCCTTAGTCAATTGAGGTGCTTGTGCTGAATTGGCACATCTGCCAAAACAGGAATTAGAGGAGGTGAGAGCAGTGAAACTATTAACCACCATTTTTCAGGTCAACACAGCTCTTTAAATCAGTATTTTAAATCCCTGGGGAAAAGGTTCACTTAAGCCAGAACTTTACAACTCTCAAGGAAGTCAGTTGTGGGTGCTCCTCAGGTAAGGTTCTTAAAACAAAACATTGTGAACTCTCATAGCAGATTCGCTAGAAAGTAGGAAATCCTATAGATTTTTTTCCTAAAGAAGAAGAGACAGCATGTGTATGTGTGTGCATGTGTGTCAGTCTGTGTCATGCTTTGGCTCAGAACCACAGGCACGGATGCCACTGGATTAAGTGCCAGGGCCACAGATTTATTTAATACACATAAGAAATCACTGTGGTCAGCATACTTTATGTCCTCTCTTTGTGAGCCCTTCTCACATATTAAGAGGATACCAATGTCCTTTGGGCCACTTACAGGCTGTGTTGGTCCAAGAGTTAGGAGATCTCACCCAAAGCTTTTCCCAAGACATGAGACCACCAGTCAGCTGCCTGCCGTGGGCTGGCTCTTGGCCAGCCCTAAAGGCTTAGCAGCTTGGCTCCCCGTTGTCTAGCTCTGAGGGGCAGATGTTGGCTCTTTAGCTGCACTAAACCCTGCAGCTGGTCACCTTATGTTGTAACCGGATACATGTGCACTTGTCCCACGTAGCTTCTGGTTTTGTTAATGCTCTAAACAAAGTGAAAGACCTGATAGACATTGACCACTCTGGCCTCCCTCTGCAGTCACAGCCTGTCCTGTCAGAGACTTGCTGCTCTTGGCTATGACATCCCATATGGATGGAGGAGGGTGGGTTGCCACTGATTTGTTCCAGCTTTGGGAACCCAATGAAATAATTTCTAAGAGACAAACTTAAGTGGCAATAAATTGGTGCTTCAGCCTTCTCCTGTCGCTTTATCAGGGCCTGGCAAGTCCCTGCTTGCACACAACATGTGGGTATTTTGACAAACAGACTTTAATCATCAGGGCAACTGGTACTATGTATGCAGTGGTGCCTGATGCTACTGCTTTGGGATTACTTCATTCCATGTCCTGGGGCCTTGTTTAATCTCAAATTTATACTTGTCTGGGTGAGCTACCTTGATCCTGTAGCATAGACACACTTTACATTCATTCAGTTTGCACCTTACTGACTGACAGAGAGCAGATCCGGGCTCTCTCCCCTTCTCTCCATTTTGTTGGCAAGGATCGCAATGCACTTGCCAAATGAGCTGGACCAAGGAACTCATCTGGCTGAAAATTAACCCCATTAAGAAACAGAACAGTTATTTCTCTGCTGTGTTGGTTTCCTGCTTTGACTCGCCTGTTCTGCCTGTGCTTATGCCAGCACAGGGAAGAGGTAGAGGTGAGTAAGCAGGCTTGTGCGATAGCCCTCCTGACAGCAGCTGAGACCAGTAATCAGCCTGAATATTTGCATAATTATGGCCTAAGTTGCTCTGCATCCTTGGGAAAGTCACTCTGCTTCTGCGTGCCCCCAGCTTCTCATCCGTAAAATGAAGATTATAGTATTCCCACATTTTTGCAAGGCATTTTAAGATCCTTAGATAAAAGGCTTTACATTACTGCAAGGTTCTCATTGAGTTTGGGCAGAGCATATGCTATTGGCTTGGACTGGGAAGACCTTTAGCAACACAAATGTGTTTTGTTTTAAGTGTCAAGCATGAACGATTGTTAATGTTCTGCTTTATCTCCATTTTATCCATGTTTATTTTTTTACTTTCCTAGTGTGAGTCATAACTTGTTTAATGCCATATCTTAAGGATGAATCTTTGGGATCAAACAAAAGTACTTTTGGGATGAGTCAAGATCAGGGTGTACAGAGGGGAGGGAAAGAACTGTCAGTAACTGATACTATCTCCATAAGGTTCATTTTTCTTCTTGCCACAAAACAGTGTCTTTCAGTGCTGCGGAACTCATTTCTATGAAAAGGAGGATAGAATAAGGAACTGCTTGAAACCTGGGTAGTGTGACTGACAGTTCTGCCTTTCTGTGTTTTGCCTACACATACCCATATGACACTGAAGAAAAAGTAACTGAAGTCTCAAACTTTGATCTCCTTTGCACCAGTACCATGCTGAGTAAACTCTAGTCAGGTTAATAGAGGTATACCATGGCAAAAGAGATGTGAAATCAGAATTGGGTACAATTGTATTTTACTCTGCTTGATTAATAATTGACTATTTCAAATACTTTCTTTTAAATGCTGTTAGTTTAATTAGGTCTTTCTCCTCGTTGCTTTGCCTAAATTTTTAAGTTTAATATAACAAGAAAAGCTGTTTTGCTTGAATGGCCCGATGCTGGAGCTGTAACATCTGTTGAACTATTAAAGGAAAGAATCCACACTGGAGAGGAAGGGAAGTCACTGAAACTTTAAGCAGATTGGAATTATAAATGCTCAGTATTGTTGAGTCTGCTTCTGCCCTTGTTTTTACATGAGCAACTTCCATTCCTGGTGTCAGGTGCACCCTTGCGTGCTGTTTTACACTGTGTTATATGCCATATATTTCAGACTGCTGTGGGATGAGTATTGCCCTTTCGGGACCTACTCATGCACAAGTTATGTACTTCAGAAAATTATCCCTTAGAGAAAAAGGTAATTAAATGAATGCAGCCAATGTTCTAGGATTTAAGCTTTGGGGAGGATAAACAATGCTGGCCGAAGAAGCTAGTTCTGTTGCAGTCTGCCGTACACTGAACTTGAGTGGGAGTTGCACATTTCTTTTATTTTGTGTTGCCATTTGGAAGATATCAGTTTTCTGGGGACAGTATTACTAATAAAATAATGCATCCTGTCAGTCATTATTCTCTCTTTTTCCCCTTTTCACAGGGTCACCCTGGGCAGTCTGGACCTAGAGGTCTGCCTGGCCTCGATGGCTGCAATGGTACCATTGGGAGTCCTGGCGTTTCTGGATCAGATGGATTTCCTGGCCTACCTGGGCTGCCTGTACGTCCCAGCTCAAATATGGTGTTTTGTAGTCACTAAGCTGGGATTTGCTTTTCATGCCATTTTTGGAAAAGTAATTCCCAAGTATTTAGGAAGAACCCTAATAACCCAAAGTTTATTAACATTGTTAGAGCTCAGTATAATTTTCTTACTGAAATTCCACTCTGAGGATAAAATGAAGATCCTGTGAATTCAGTATGCTCCCACACGAAATTATACCATTGTCACTGGTAGTATTCAAGCTAACTCAGAAGAAACCATGATAAAGTTCTTAAGAACCATGAAGTGTCAACCATCTTCCACCTGGCACTTTTCAAGTTAGTGGATGCTGATTCAGGAAAGGATGTTATTACATCTTCAAGTCTATGCATTAAATATTGGATGCCTGCCTTCATGTCTTAAGATAGCCAAAAGCTTCAGTCTTACTGAGTGTCAATAGGATTTACTTTCCAGGTGTTTTACTTTTGAAAACATTTTTCTACCAGGTTGGAATTTTATCTAGCCTGCATAGGACACCTTAAAGTTAGGTGTCCAATCTATTCATCTGGACTCTCCTCTTACAGAGAGTGGTACTTGCAAGAGCACTTCTCCCCCTCTACCTTTCAGGATGAATTGTCTTTGGAGATACCCATTTTTCTGCATTGACTGTAGAGGAAGTGAAGGTAGCTGGGTCACTCTCTACACTCTGTTTTAAGTGGGTAGTATTAGTTATAAGAACTCCACTCCTAAATGGTTTTGGGAATTATAGTCTTTTTTAAAAGTACGTGGTTATTTTTGAAGTGTAAGCAAAAAATATTTGACTTGATACTAAAATATTTGACAAATACTGAATATTTGTTCACATCCAAACCCTAATAATCTTACACACCCAGGTCATGTGACTAATCATACATATAATGGAACTACTTTGCATGTATACATGAAGAAGAGGAAGAAAATACAGCTGGCGGATGTAAACAATGCTATTTGTTTCAGCATTTCTAAACTGTGCTGAGACATCTTTACATGTCATCCAGACTTGAAATTCATATGATGTTGAAAAATACTGAAGCAATAAGATCAAATTAAAGTACTGCTTTCTAAAGTAACTGATTTACTCATACCTGCTGCTCAGATTTCTATTTTGTAACGCTTGTAGGCTTACATTTTTGGCAAGGAAAGCTGCTTGGATCAGCCAACCCCACTCAAATTAAGTTGGCAATTAAATGAAATCACCTCAGATAAATTGGATGGGATGATCGAGATTGAAATAAATTGGGTAAATCTAGAATTATAATGGCAGCATTTTCAGAAGATTCATGCAGTCTACCAGTTTTTTCTTTCATTGATTCTAAACAAACTTTGGTGATTTACAGTGTTAAACAAGAGATAGGATCCTAGAATGGTTTGGGTTAGAAGGGACCTTAAGGATCATCTAGTTCAACCCCCCTGCCATGGGCAGGGACACCTTCCAC
>JANHGO010006315.1:0-21569 GCA_024606505.1 Aquila spilogaster
GTCTCACGAAGTCTGACAGCAAGACAGAAGAAAGACACCCTACTCATGCCCTCTCAAGAAGGTGTACCACGATGGCATTTTTCAGCTATGGGCGGCCCGACAGCACCGTGACTGTGTAGGCCAAAGGGTTGGTGTGAGGCTGTGGCTTTGACACGCTTAACAAAGACGAGCACCTCTGCACCTGCAATCGAACACCTCTCCCATTAACATGCAGACGAAGATCACTATTTGTCAAACTTCATACTGCAGATACCATGAACAAACCATACCATGAACTCCTGCATCCAGGAGTTGGGTCATCAAAACTCTGGCCCTATTCCTGCAACACCTGGAAGCTCACACTAAGTCATAGGCAGATCTGAGTGTAGATGAGCCCCAGACCACTTCTTCTCACTCATTATTCAACCACCACACCCCAGCCCTGGGAGGCTCCAGGCATTGCTCTTCAGAAAATTCTGGAGGCCATACAATTTCCTATGCAATTTCAACACAATGTTAGGTTAGAGTCAGCTATATAAAAGTGTCTCTATCAGTCATGATGATCTAGAGCAGAGTCAAATTTAAATAAACTCCATCTATTGAGGTAAAAGTGAAAGCAGTGATAGCTTTCATGTCCTAAAGGGAATTTTAACATATGGCAGAAATGTTTTTTTTCTGAAGCAATGTACGATTTATTGGAAAAAGTCACACTCTGGAAGGGAAGGCAGTGATTGTCGAGAATGAGAAAGTTAGAACTGGAAATTCTGGTAAAGGGATGGAACCACGGAAAAAAATGTTTTGTTATTCCACCTTTTTGCATCTCAAACAAAAAAAAATAAAATCATTTGTCTCTTTTTAAATATAAGAATTGAGAAAGAAATGTGTCAAAATCCTCCAGTTTACATCCATGCAGCTATTCAATTAACAAAACCTACAAACTTGTTGTAATCACACACTGAAAGCCAATTAGTGGATGTATAAAAATTAATGTTCTTGAAGGTCATACTAAGTCCTACATTAGCAGGGGAACACTTTGAAGCAGTCCAATGGTAATAACTTCTTTTTACAAACAAGTATTAATAATTATACCTGATACCTGAGCTCATTGTAAATGTCGTGGTAGAACACAGTATATTCTGGCTGCTGGGGTTTGCCTGAGAGCGTTGAAGAAGAATGAGAAGACATCAGGGACAGCTTGATGAGCAGGAAGCAGGCAAACACTAGGAGGGGAGAAATGTAGAAGGACCCAGTTCATCACGAACTAACACCATATAAGGAAGGACTTAGCTCAGAGGATTCGCACTGCTCATTAGCGAAGGCCTTGAAGACCACAGATGTTGATAGGGAAGGAAATGGCTGGTAAAAGTTGACTGCTAGGAGAGGTCCTTCTAAGTAGCTCCATTGCTCCACGCTCCCCGCCCACTGTCCAAAAATGCTTCTTACATACGTTTCTAATCAAGGTTTCTTCAGCTCAAATGGCAGAAATGTGTGCCTTCGCTCCTGTGTGCAGGGCCTAATCTTGACCGTGGGGTGTCGGGGTGGAACACTGCGTTGCAGTGGAGGAGAAGACAAAGACAGACATTGCTACAGGGGGAGGGGGTGGGTGCAGGGGTGGGATGTAAGCAAAGGATCAAATCTCTTGGTGTGTACTCTCCTATATTCTTTTATTTTCGTTCCTACATACCAATAAAGAAAATTAATTCAGTATAGAGGCTTCCTCATTGCTGTTGGGCTGAAGGTGTCAAAAGGATGAGAGAGGAGCACCCGACGTTGTGTGCAGGTGAAAATGACACAGAGAGCGGATGGATTGGAGGAAGGTGTCGGAAGGTGGGACAGGGAGGTGGGACTTGGGTGCCGGGTCCCCAGCTGTGAACTGGGTGCATGGGTGCACCCATGCTGGAGGAAGGCTTTGTGACATCACAGTGCAGGGCATGACATCAGTGTGTCAAGTCACGTTGGCAGCCTCCCCCAGCTCAGACACGTGGAGTGGCTGCTCCATCCCGGTGGTCACTGCTGGAGCTCTGCTCTGGGTGACAGCCACTTGTGTGTGTGCGTTGAGAGTGGTCCTTGGGAGAGAACAGGATGCCTGCCTGGCTCCGCCTGACTCTCTTTGTGACCACACTTCTGCTCATGTTTTCATTTGCTGGATATGGCCCCAGGAGTTTGAGAAATGTCAGCTGGGTCGGGGTCAGGACTGAGGACAAAAAGCTGGTCCTTCCCAAGGAGCAGCTTCCCATTGAGACCGAGAGCCTGACCTCTAACTGGCTGTGCTGGTTTGGCCTGACCACCTGCCCCGTCAGGACTGGGAACGGGGACAAAAACCAAGTTCCTCCTGTGGAGCAGCGCCCAGTTGAGATCGAGAACCAGACCCCCAGCTGGATGTGCTGGCTTGGCGTATGCACCTGCCCCGTCAGGACTGAGAATGCGGACAAAAACCAAGTTCCACCTGTGGAGCACCGCCCAGTTGAGACTGCGAACCAGACCTCCAACTGGCTGTGCTGGCTTGGCGTATGCACCTGCCCTGTCAGGTCTGACAGTGGGAACAGAATCCAGATGCCTCCCATGGATCACCGCCCAGTTGAGACCGCGAACCAGACCTCCAACTGGCTGTGCTGGTTTGGCCTGACCACCTGCCCCGTCAGGACTGAGAACGCGGACAAAAACCAAGTTCCTCCTGTGGAGCAGCGCCCAGTTGAGACCAAGAACCTGACCTCCAGCTGGCTGTGCTGGTTTGGCCTGACCACCTGCCCCATCAGGTCAGACAATGGGGACAAAAACCAAGTTCCTCCTGTGGAGCACCGCCCAGTTGAGACTGAGAACCAGACCTCCAACTGGCTGTGCAGGTTTGGCCTGACCACCTGCCCCGTCAGGTCTGACAATGGGAACAGAATCCAGATGCCTTCTGTGGATCACCGCCCATTTGAGACCAAGAACCAGACCTCCATCTGGCTGTGCTGGCTTGGGCTGACCACCTGCCCCGTCAGGTCTGACAATGGGAACAGAATCCAGATGCCTCCCGTGGAGCAGCACCCAGGTGAGACCAAGAACCAGACCTCCAACTTGCTGTGCTGGTTTGGCCTGACCACCTGCCCCGTCAGGACTGAGAACGGGGACAAAAACCAAGATCCTCCTGAGGAGCACCGCCCAGTTGAGACTGAGAACCAGACCCCCAGCTGGCTTTGCTGGCTTGGCATATGCACCTGCCCCGTCAGGTCTGAAAATGGGAAAAGAATCCAGATGCCTCCCGTGGATCACCGCCCAGGTGAGACCAAGAACCAGACCTCCAACTTGCTGTGCTGGTTTGGCCTGACCACCTGCCCCGTCGGGACTGGGAACGGGGACAAAAACCAAGATCCTCCTGAGGAGCACCGCCCAGTTGAGACTGAGAACCAGACCTCCAGCTGGCTTTGCTGGCTTGGCGTATGCACCTGTCCCGTCAGGACTGAGAATGGGGACAGAATCCAGATGCCTTCTGTGGAGCAGCACCCAGTTGAGACCAAGAACCAGACCTCCAACTGGCTGTGCTGGTTTGGCCTGACCACCTGCCCCGTCGGGACTGAGAACGCGGACAAAAACCAAGTTCCTCCTGTGGAGCAGCGCCCAGATGAGACTGAGAGGCAGAGCTCCAACTGGCTGTGTTGGTTTGGCCTATGCACCTGTCCTGGGAATGGCGACAAAACTCTTGCTCTTCCTGAGGAGCAGCTGCCCATTAATGATGAGCACCGGTCCTCCAACTGGCTCTGCTGGCTTGGCCTTTGTCAATGCCCCAAATCAGATCAGAACAGCGGCAGTAAGGTTGTCATTCCAGAGAGCCCAAAGCAGCAGTCCCCAGGCACCAAACAGAAGTCCTTCAGCTTGCCTGACAGCCTGGGCTATGTCTGGGACTACCTTGCACACAGAAGGATAACCAGGCTCATTGCAAAAATTGTCATAAAGCGCTGTATATCCCGGCTGCTGGTGATTGCCCGAGAGCGTTTGAGAAGAATGAGAAGAGATCTGGGACAGGTTGATGAGCAGGAAGCAGGCATACACTAGGAGGGGAGAAACGTAGAAGGACTCAGTTCATCACGAACTAACACCATATAAGGAAGGACTAAGCTCAAAGGATTCACACTGCAAGTTAGCAAAGGCCGTGAAGAGTGGCAGAGAGGCAGAGAGGAACCAGATGAGGTTTAACAAGAGCAAGAGTAGAGTCTTGCACCTAGGGAGGAACTACCACATGTGCCGGTACAGGCTGGGGGCTGAGCTGCTGGAGAGGAGCTCTGAGAAGTGGGACCTGGGGGTCCTGGTGGACGACAGGTTGGCCATAAGCCAGCAGTGTGCCCCAGTGGCCAAGAAGGCCAACGGTATCCTGGGGTGCATTACAAAGAGCGCGGCCAGCAGGTCGAGGGAAGTGATCCTCCCTCTCTACTCTGCCCAGGTGAGGCCTCACTTGGAGTATTGCGTCCAGTTCCCAAATCCCCAGTGTCCTAGTGATGCCCCTGGGAGGGAGTGGGGGCAATGCACATTGACCACCTCCGCTTTCTGCAGCACCACACTTGGCATAAGACCCCTGTGCACGGAGAGGCTGTCACACGTTAACTTCAACGAGTGGAGAACGGAAACCATACTGTAGAAACTAGTCCTTGATGTGTTATTGCTGCGTGTTGCGATCTTTCTTCTTCTGCAAAGGATTACGTGAAGAAGAAAAAACTGGAAAGAGGATCGAGCAGAAGCTCAAGGTTTCTTCAGCTCAGGTGGCAGAAATGTGTGCCTTCGCTCCTGTGTGCAGGGCCTAATCTTGACCGTGGGGTGTCGGGGTGGAACACTGCGTTGCAGTGGAGGAGAAGACAAAGACAGACATTGCTACAGGGGGAGGGGGTGGGTGCAGGGGTGGGATGTAAGCAAAGGATCAAATCTCTTGGTGTGTACTCTCCTATATTCTTTTATTTTCGTTCCTACATACCAATAAAGAAAATTAATTCAGTATAGAGGCTTCCTCATTGCTGTTGGGCTGAAAGTGTCAAAAGGATGAGAGGATAATAATTATCCTGGAGACTGTTGTCAATGTGGTTTAATATATTTTCTTCATTGGAAATGGAATTAACAAGGAGGTTTCCCCATCTAATTTAAATGAGACATTTTCATCACAAACAGACAATTCATCCATTTATAATGATCCCCATGTTCTTGAATATATATATATTTTATATATAAAACACTGTTTTGGGCATCTGTTACTGTAGCAGATTACTTAAATTTTCTTGCACACAGAAAACTAGGTCTCATCTCCAGGATGCTCCTATTTACTTAGGTGAGCAGCAAAAACCAAGCGCTACTGCAATAACAAAGTACTAATTTAACACAGAAAGTAATGGCTCACTGCAAGTGTTCCAACTCCCATCTGCCCCCCGGACCCACAGTTCCAATCTTCTTCCCTTCATATTTGAGATATAGCAAGAGATGAACAGGGAGGGGATTATAAGCAGGACTGGCGTGGAACCAGCCAGTTTACTCAGCAATGACTACCCAACTCCTCGATAACCTTGCTTGGTGTTGCCAGCCCTGCCTGACATAGCTGTAAAATCTTGGCTTGACTTGGGTGACTCTTAGTTCATCCCTCCTCTCATCCTCCTTCCCACATCCTGCTAAAGCAAAAAGTTCTTGACAAGTCCAAAACTACTTCAAGTACAAACAACTGTAGGAGTGGAGTAATTTTTATTGAACTCTGAGATGATCAATTGCAAAGTAACAGCAATAAAATCCAGAACTGGAGCATTTAAGAACAGGACAAAATGTAGAAGTGATTTTCATCATCATTAGAGTTTGACTTGCAGCTTTTGCAGGACACTTAAAGCTTTAAAATTTCCCTCCCCAGTGCACACTTAAGTTCTAAACCGCAGTGACTTCACGATTTCTGAGAAGTAAGGCACTACAGTGTCCTTTCAGAGTAGTTACAGATTATCGTGGCACTTGCTGTGATGTTCAAGATTATCCATGGCAAAAAAAATGCAACTGGTGACAGGAAAATGTATATCCAGTGATTAATAATTATCACCGCTGTTAACAAAATGCCTACTGCATTCTAGGTGATCTACTGTTAGACTCCAGAGAGGAAGCCTACAGTACACAGTGCAGAGTTTGTGTCCTCACCTAGCAAAACTGTTTTCTCTGGTCTGGAAAATGTCATTAAAGCTCATTGTTTAAGCTAGAGAATGGATTTTAACCATCCTCTAAAAATTGGTACATTCTCATAGATGAGAATTTCCTCCTCAAAGGCACTCGATGAAGACCACTGCATTTATAGTTTTGGAATAGGAGTGGCAGCCACTGCAATGCTTTCAATTGCACATTCATCAGTGCCACGACGGATTCTGAAGTAACCATCTTCTCCCCATGAGGTGCCCCAACTGTTCTTGACAATCCAGAACTTCTCACCACTTTTTGGGTCTTTACCATAGCCCACCAGCAAGACAGCATGATTGGTCAGTTCAAAAGGGTTGAAGTCATCCTGCAGCCCAGTGTGATGGTAAATTCCCTCTTTATAAAACATGAAGTCATTATAAACTTCAAAGGCAACAGCCATTGGCCCACCCAGAACAAGCTCAAGTTTCATCAGGGCTTCATTGCAGGCTCCATAGAAACCACCAACATAATGGTACTCAGAAGTGTAATAGTGATAACAGCTGCGCTTGAACAAGCATGGAGAATCTTGGGCTGTGTAAGGGAAGCAGTCTTCTTCCACCACACCAAAGTCTTGGACATACTTCCCAGCAATGAGGTAAGGGAAGCCACCATCACAACCTAAACAAGCAATGTCTGGTTATTCACTTGAAAAGTTATTTGATATGGAGGATGTTTCTACTCAAATCTTGGAATACTTTTAGATTACAGTACTGAAGACAAGTTGCACTGCCTCCAATTATAGTATTTCAGTTAGCTATAGCTAGCTTTCTAAATTAGACAAGAAATTCAGAGCATAGTGGGAACTGTATTAGAATGTTCCCAATACATGAACAGGCTCCTAATCCATTTGCTCCTGACATCAAGAACAGCAGCCGATTATACACTACAAAAAAGCTGTTATAGCATGGATACTCTCCTCTGAAAATCTGACATCTTAGTCATTGCATTTGCTCATCTCCCCCTTCCCATATGTTCTTTCTCTCTCTGAATATGCTTTCAGGATACTTGGTTCCTTTCTTTCTAGGCATGCATCGCAACCTAGCTATATTTTCAGCCCTGCTCCTTAGATTAGTCTCCATCTTCCAGGCTATCTAATTAAAATCCAGTAACATCCTTAGTATGGAGCCCACCTACTCCCCTGGTCTAGTGCCACTCCCAATAGTAGGCTGACAACAGAGCAAAATCATGTGTGAGAGGAAGGTATGTAAGTTTTGAATGTACTTCTGCAGTGTCATTATCACTGAAAGTTAACTTTGTATACACCAGTGTACTTACCCTGAGAATACTGGCTGCAAGATACAACCTGCTGGGGACTGAAGACTGGTTTCTGAGTGTTGTTTGTGAGGATACGAATTCTTGCTTCCAGCATGCCCATGGAGGCAAACGCATAACAGCTGCCACACGAGGCTAAGGAAAGGAATAAAAAAACAAACAAAAAAAAAAACACAACAAAACAACATGAGCAGTCAGCCACATAAATAAGGTGAGTCACCTGCATTCAGGTACCAGTATGACTAGACTGCACTGACAACAGTTAAAACCTGACAGACTAACATAATGATTATAAGTTGAACACTGTCAGAGCAAGAACTTTAAACATGCATTTACCTCTTAGGCTTGTAAGCAGTTTTGTCCAAAACAGGTTTAGCAATTGTTTTGATTTTAAAACAATACCGAGTTAATCCAGAGTAAGAGATGATATTCTACTCTTCAGGATTTTTCAGCGGTATCATTTAACATCCATGCTATTCATCCTGAACAAACCTAGAGGGACCGTATTATAGGGGAGAAGCCTCACAACCTACTGCCTCAAACTATAACTCTTTAAGGAACACAAAGGGCAGTGAACTATTTTAAGTGAACACTGACAAAAATGTTTTAGATTATTTCAACTTATCAATGGATTTACTGCTGTAATCTCCCATTAAAATATTCCACCTCTAGAACCACCCCCAAAATAACTCACTTTGAAGAGCCCAGTGGTATAAATAGTAGGTTTGATATTGTATATTCATCCCAGTTTCCTTTATTTCCCCAAGGACACCTACTTGTACACTGGATTTTCCAAGGCACTGAAATTTCCCTTCTGTTGCCTGGCAAAGAGCTAAGTCTCCTACTTTTGGAGCAAAATTTAGTAATGCTTCTAGTTTTAGGCCTCTTCACTCCCTAATGTGTTTTTGTAACACATTAAATACCTCTAGAAGTAGAATGACATGCATCACAGGCAAGGACAATTACTTGGATGAGGTCCTATTTTATCTGATTGTCACCACGGTGCCCAATTTCCCTTTGTTTCCTGACAGTAGGAAAGTCAAGAATTGCAGAGCTACAAAAAGGAGGGAGGCTTAAGGAACAAAACAAAGTAGTTTTTCTTGAACTGTGTAGGTGTGTAAAAGCAGAACTATAACAAAAGCAAGACTTTGTGAAATTGCACCTTCACTGAGTTAGATGCATCTCTGAAGAGAAGGGGCAAAATCAGCCTGAAGAAGAATGCTTTTTGCCCAGCAGGGCTACCTGAAACAGTGAAAGGTGCCATTGTACAGTCACTGCATCCAAGATGGGCCATGCTGCAGAAAACTTAGTTGTGTTTTCGGCATGCAATCAGTGCAACCATTTCAATCTGAAATCTGTTGGGGTGGTTGCTATACATAAAATGAAAAGACATATAATACTTTTTTTTTTAAAAAAAAAAAAACAACCAAAAACCTCTTATCATAGGGGTATTTGTGCAGTTCCTTACGTGCGAACCACACTAACAGCAGGGAGTCAGCAGCAGGAGTAGTTGTTCTTCCTGAGGCTTTCTAGAAATTCTCTCCTCCAGATACAATTAAAGCTTCAGCCAAATGAGATTCCACTTGCTTTGCAGGAAAGGGCTGATAGATGCTACAGAGTAATAATGAGGGGACACAGCATATAGGAAATAATCAGCTGACCAGACTTCCCACTCATTTTTATCTGCAAAACAAGCTTGCAGAAGCTGGTGGAAACTGGAATTGCATGGTAAGGCTAACAAAATATTCAGGTTTCTCTCCTCTTCTGCCCAGTAAACTTGATAACAAGCAATGGCAGGGCTATCTTCAAGAAGACACACTTCTTGGCTGAAAGATGCCATTACTGCTCCATAAGCTGCCTAGCTGCCTGTAAGTTTTACAAAGACAACTGTAGTTGCATGAAGCCTGCCATGTCTCAAGGTATTATACAAAGAACAAAAGTTTCTCTTTTAATTCATGTTCAGTTCACAAGCTATATTTTAAATCCTTAGATAAAAAGCAGTGACTTTACAAGCATGTGACATCCGGGACACCATGATATTTTAATTCACACAATTCTCTCTGCATCTGCCAGACAACATGCTTCCTACTGCTTACAGCCTTCTCCACCATGTCATGTTCTAATTAGTCACCTAATAACCATTTTAAATCAAGAGCTCAGTGCCTCAGAAAAATCACAGTCTATGATAAGCAAAACTTAATTGGTGGGTAGTTTTTTCTGTTGTTGGGTGTTTTTTTGTTTGCTTTCTGAAAGCCTAGAAAGGCTAGAATTCTTATTTAATGGAGCAGAGTGTATATTCCACAGGCATTTAATATACTCAGCATGGTTTCTCAGATTACAGGAAAAATATAGGTACTTTTGTTACTGGAAGCAGCAGAGCAGTTCTCGTTTAGAGAAACCTTGAAGCAACACAAAGGGAAAAGAATAAGCTTCAGACTGAGTGTTCCTCAGTTTGGAAAGTAAAACAGCTCTTGGGACATTTGCAGTTCACATCAGGAGAAAGTACAGGACTGTATCATTGCCTGTTGCCATATTTCAGAGATGTGATGTGACAGCTTGTGATCTAGAACTCCCACAAGCCCTTCTATGTTTTTTCTATTAGGAATCTAGCAGGCAGAATTCAGCAAGTAAATTGAAGATGTAGGTCCAGTTATATAAGTAACCCCTCCCTCCCCACCACAGTAACACACGTTTTGCTTCCCTCAAAAGTTGCAACTGGATAATTACCAGCAGGTAGAAATTTGTTTTCAACTAGAACAGGGAAGACATGCATTAACTGAATGCATATCTGGCTTCCAATATGTAGCTATTTAATTGGGAAATAGAACAAGTATCTCATATCACAATGCCTATGGAAGAGGATACTGTTTCTGCATATGTTTAAACCTATTTTGAACACATGGGACACTATATGTAACACGGGGAAAAAAATTGTTTTTTTCCCCCCCCATTTATCATATACTTACTTTTTATAGCAACTGACATCTCATCTCGTAACTAGCTACTTAAGCAACTGCTGAAGTTCATAAACTGATAAGATTTCAGGGCAATACAGACAATTTTCATGAGTTATTCATTAATGCTGCATGGTAATTTGCGATCAGCAGAAATTACGAAAAGAATTAAGTGCACATCAGTTCTATCAGCATGCAGAAAGCCATGACTGAGACTATTTGCACAAAACTTGACAGCTGTCTTTATGCAGGGCACAGTGGTTGTTGACTTTTACTCCAGCAAAATACACTGCTAAGACAACAGCACTACCACAGTTTTGGCAGTGTTGTCAGTCAGGATTCCACAAAGTTTCCACAGGTTAATCATGGTACAGGTGCAATTTATGAACTGCAAGACACTAAACAAGTAGGATAAAACCTTGTTAACAGCAAACTACAGAGAACAGCAGAGGAAGTCTAGAGTATTTCAGAATTTATATATATATATATTTTACCTTGATTCCGAACAGGACTGACATAATTGACACCATTTACGTTTCTCCAGTCCCAGGATTCTGGTAAGCCTGAAACTTTTTTAAGTAACTCAGGTGTTAGAGGTGCAGGCTTTGGCCTAAAGAGAAGAATACACTTTTAAGTAACAAATAACACTAAATAAGGAAATAAGTAACAGTCACTTGTCACCTTCCATCTTTTACTGGTTACATAGTTACACACTAAGCAATTTGAAATAGCCTCCATCTATGCAGAGTGAGGGTCAATCTCAAAAGATTAGTTTCAGCAGGATGCAAGACCTACTCAGATCCCTTCTAGATGGAACTGTATTATGAATTATCTACAAACAGATTAGTTCAAAAGTATTTGCTCTAACCAGAAGTGCCAACTCTCACTAACTGGAGAAATGCTCCCATGCAAAGCAATTTTTACATTGTATAACCTTTCTTCCAAAAACATACAATTGCCACAGCTTGGAAAGGATCAGTAGCATTCTACTCACAGCATTAGCAGAGTAGAAAACTGAAGAATTCAAACGAGAAACAGCCATCAAGAAAGGAACCTATCTGAAAAATTCCAGTTTTCACATTAATGACCATATATTCACTCTTATTACCAATCTGTCATGTGACCTGCAAGACCATAAATATAATCTCAGGGTTACTTCACTGAAACTGAGAAATCACTCCACTCCAATTATGGAGGACCCTGGCTGCAGGCAAGACAGGTTGCCATAGTAACCGAGGACCTCCCTTAGAAAATCTTCCATGTTTAATAACGGAATGCACTTCCCTTCTTTTTAATTGCAGTTATGAACTATCAGAACTAGGAAGACAGCCATGCAGAGGCTGACAGCTATGGCAAGCAAGCAGCTGATGGTTGCAATGTCACACACCTGTCTACCCAAGACTGTTCCTTCTTCTCTGCACGTATGAGTTCACCAGAAAGGTACTGGTCAAGGTAAGCTTAAAAGGAGGTGACTCCATTTGTGTCGCCTGCTTAAGAAAGCAGATGTTATGAATTGTTATTCAAATGGACAAATAAGTTGGCACTCCATGAAAGTGAGCTAGAGGGCTTGAAACACTAAACAACTAAATTATTATCCAAAACCCAGCTAGGAAGAGCGAGCACAAAGATGAACATATTCTTTGCAGCAGTAGGTATAGCTGTTGATGGCAAACCAAAAGGCTGTAGTACCTTGAAGTCCTGGAATAGAGACCCCCAGCTCTTCTTGTTAGTTCTTCCAGGGAAAAATTCTCATATTCCTCATATCTTGTTGCTCTCCAGGACTTCTGGTAAGTATTGATAGCATTTACAAAGTCAAAGTTGTGCACAAAGCGTCTGCTAGAAAGCCTGCAATCAAGAAACAAAACAGTAAAATGAGAAAAAGGACTGAGATTGAAATACAAAAACATTTACCAAATTAAATGTGGAGAAGGCTGTAGTTCTGGAAGAGCCTTCTACTAGGCAGAAACAAGGAGTCATGCAATTATATGATCAAGGGAAGGCTTCTGAAATTTGAGACAGCCCATAACTCTCAAGATACAATCATCTCAATCATTTCAATCAGATATGCTAGTTTTAGAACTGGGCTTAAACAGAAAATGCAGGAAGACACAGACTGAAGGAGCATCTGTGTGATGTGACTGGCACAACCTCCCATCTTTGTACGCTCAAGGTTTATTTGAACATTATCACTGCCATTAATGTTATCTCCAGTCACAGGATCGAGCCATGCTGATTGAGCCTGCTGAAACCTGAAGCATAGTTGCCAAATGTTTCACCCAGCGAAATATCACTTATCTGTTGCTCACCTTCCTCTAGGTTTCTGAAGAGGTAGTTGGTTTACGTGAACATCTGAGGAAGATGAAGAAACCTTCTGTCCAGTGAAGCAAGCCCAATTGTGGCCAAGTACATCATGCACCCATCCTGGCAGAGTCTCATTACAGTAGCTGGTTACATTCTGGCCTTCCTTTTTATACTGTAACGTAAAGAGGTTATGCTTGTATTGAATGCACATATTTGTTAGCATAGCAATAGTCCCTGCCCACCCAGATGCTTCTTGTTGTGTTTCAGAGAAAGTGGCCAAACATTCTAGATCAACCCACTTTATGTTTAATTTCAAAAGAAAGCATTAAGTAAACATTAAGCAGATTAATGAAACCAATCTTCATCTACTTGTTAAAGGACAGCTGGGCTGTGACTTGCACTTACAGCAACAAACCATGTATTAATACTGGTATTAACTAATGAGTTAATGCTTTGGGTTGAACAGTTACTTTCTAGATAAAGTGTAAAAGAACCTTAATATTTAGCCTTCTTTCCAAGGCCTCTGTGGATTATTGCACCATATCTGTAACCACTGAAAAGTAACCCCAGACTGCTGCAAACGTTAAAAGAAGCCAAGACTTGTGACAGCTTGAAAATCAAATACAGCAAGGATGGCATGTTTCTCACACAGTAACATCTCAGGGAAAACTGTATTAGAGCTTTTCTCTTTCCACAAGTCAGAGCAGTAAGTGGGATGTCTTGTGACTGCTTGAAGTCTGAGCTGTAGTGAAAGAGTATGAAGAATCAGTTTCATCTCAACTATCAAAATGACATAAAAAGAGGATGACCCACTGAGGGCAACTCATTAGAAATTTGGGAGTGGGTGAGGAAAGTGTTACTAAAAGTTCGAGTACCAATTCCTAACAGATTCAGTGAAATTTGTCTGCATACCATGTTTGTTTACAACAAACATTGTAACCACTTGCATAAAAAATTCCTGTTAAGCAATTTTGTGACAGTAGAATGTCTGGGGGAGAAAAGTTCTCATACGCATCTTTCAAGGTTCAAGTTTTTTTTGCATTAAGTTACACAGGAGACTGAAAATTTGCACTACAAAAGCTTTAGCTTGACTCTTCCAACCACAGATTACTTCAACAGAATACAAGTTCCCTAATCCAAGAATACTTCATTATATCCCATTCAGCTGTTGCAGATGTACAACTGTACATGGATTTTTTAACTGTGTTTCAAAAGAATGATGCTCATATCCAATTCACTGAAAAAAAGTGGTGGCTTGCAGTGATGTGCCTCTAAACAGATTTAGACTAGATTAAGCACAACCATTCCGTATGAGTACTGGCCTTGCTGGTAAAAACAGTATGTTTCAAGTTTACAAGTTATTAATTTCCCTAACAGGTAAGAAAGAAAAGATAGAGACCTTACTGGACACAGCACTGCAGCACACTCAGGCTGCCATCCCATCCCTTTTACAGCTACTGCTCTCAGTGTTCAGCCCGTAAGCCTACTCAAATTCCAGGAGGAGGATTACCATCTTCATTAAGCCTGATGGAAGGACTTGCCCCTCATTTCTCATAAAATTTACAAGCACGCCTGTGCACTATAACATCAGGAGTACGCTTTAAACTGGAATAGGACAGCAGACACCTTACTGTGCAAACATATAAAAATTGAGACTATCAGAACAAACTGCTATGCTGCTACCTCAGATAAAATGCATGAAGATATAAGCTACATCTGCATTTCCCTGTCTCCAAAGAACATTCTGCAGTTCAGAGATTTATCCTTCCACATTCACACTTCAGGAAAACAGCAGGAGCACCTTGCTAGTTAAGCAAGACCAGCTAATGTAGTTCAAAATAAACTTCCAATTGATTTGCGGAATTAAATAGGACAGCAACTCTAAAATTTAGATTTCAGCAACACTGTATAAAAACATACTCAGACTGTTTTTTTGTAACATCCTGAAATTTAAACTTTAATTACTTTCAGATGTCTAGGTTGGTTATTTCATCAGTGAAGACCCTAGCTTTAAATAGATTTGGTGCATTGGGAAAAGGGAGAAAAGCTGCAAGAGGGAGATGTCACCAAGTGAGCCTGGAATAGCTTAGTATATATAGTCTGAAACAGCTTACTTTGTGTAGTAAAATACTCTATAATCAATTTTCTTCCAGCTGAAATAGCACTAATATTTTAATATGAAAAAAGCCAAACCTCTCATTTTTGTTATTTATTTATTTTTTTTCCTGTTTGAATACAACTCAAAAGTCTGAAGTAATATCACTTAGTTTAAGGGACAAACTGTACAATTTTTAGCATCTCTGTCCAACGTACTAGCCTTAACAATAAGCAAATACTACAAGAGACATGATATAATCAAAATAAATAAGCTCCAATCTTCCTTTCAGTTCATTCTAGCTTTTTATGTTGTACTACTGCAATCACTTAAAAACAAACAAAAGCCACTTTAAAGTCTTGTAAGGATTCTGGACGTGTTCAGAAGATAAACCATCTTGCAAAAGAAGATGCTGAAACTTCTGCTAAGAGTCAGCGCAGCTACCTCACATTGAAGTCCAGTATAGTACAGCAGCACGCATTAAATAAGAAAGGAGCAATCTCAGAAAAGAAACGAGTTTTCCCACTGCAAATAAACAGCAGAGTAACCATAACTTGTAACAAACACGATAAAAAAATGCAGTGAGAAGCTGCGTTTTAACTTGATAAGCCTAGACAGACATGTCTACATAAAAGAACAGAAATTAAATACTACTAGAGCTTATTCACTTCAGCCTTAAAGAAATCTGAGTGAAAAATACTCATTGATAAGCTCACCCAAACCACACCTGTGTAGAAAGCCATTTGTCTATAGTCCCCAGGTAGAACAACAAATAACTTGTAAAGTCAGTGAGATCTTACAGTAACTTGAAGGGTTCAGTAAGACACTGGAACAAGGCTACTAAAAGAAACCTAAATGAAACATGCATTATCAATGAACAAGGTGTGTCTATATCCACATAGTACAGTAGCTCAACTACAGACACACTTTAAACAAAATCTCATCATTTATTTTAGTAATTATAAGTCTATTTTTGCTTAATGTTGGAGAATTACACCGAAAGTTCAGCTAGAACCAGTTGAACCTCTGTGCCTGAAACACGTGCATTGGCTGAAATACAGCTATTCATTTATATGAAACACAGCTGTTCAACTCTGCTCAATGGCTGAACGAGGATCACAGTAGATCAATCAGGATAGTTTATCTGTTCTGTCATGGTGATAGGGTTTTAGCCACATAATTTAACTGCAGTGAAACAGAAGTTCATGAGCAGCTCTTAAACAATGAATGCTTTCCTGACAAGCACAAACTCACAGCATGAGAGAAGAGATGCAAGGCTTTCTGGTATGGCTACTCTTTCAGAAGAGCCAAAGTCTGAGGATCATATGAGACCAACTTCAGAGCATTTATATATATATATAAATTATTATTACATATCTATATTTGAAAGAGAAAATTTTTCTAATTCACTGAGATGATATAATAAACAATTTTGCTCTTCCAAAATGACTCATCAGCATGAAATCTTTCTTCCGGAAATCACCACCACTGCTAGCACTGTTAGCATGCAAGCATGCTAACACTTCTTCCTTACCATGAATTCCAAAGGCACTTTATTATTTACCACATCCTAAACAGCAATCAAAGCTAAGCAATACTGTAAGAGATTGCCTTCTACAATTTCCACTCGCTCCATTTCCAGACAGTTCTCTCCCATCAGCATTCTACTTCAGCCCATTTTACTAGATTATGACTAACACTAACCAAATGAATTCTGTATGATTAAATCACTTTCAGGTGAAAATGGTATGAGTATTTTAAACAATAAGCAACCATTCCTCAAACAAACTCTCAAGTGTGCACTGAGTTGAGTACATTATTTTCCCCTAGAAGCTTTATAGTAGATGACAATGGAATTGGTCCTAGAAGAGTGCGAACTGCATTTGATAGAAACAAACACATTTTCAGCTTTTATCAGAACAGAATATTTTTTATTTCTATTTCTTAAGTACTCCAACAATTACTGGATTAAAGTAGACATACATCACAAAAGTTGAAGTTCTTCCTTACAAACAGCCTGACCAAGTTCCCACTGACAATTGTGAAATAATAGTTTCATGATGGACAGTATTACAAATTCTTGCCCAACAAAGTCAGTGAGTTGTTTGCAGAAAGAAACAAAAGAAAAAAAATTATTTACTAAGCACTGTGATACTTCCTCATGCTTCTCGGTGATCTGTGGTTTCTTTAACAGAAATAACATGAATAAAACATTATATAGAAGGTAACCAACTTGGGTCCTATTCTCTCTAATTTTTAAGGAAATAAACCTTTAATTTAAGCATACCTTGCTGATGCAATCCTTACTACTAAATAATGGTCCAAACTAACTTGCTATGTCTAAATACCAAAAGCAACTGCAAAACTAATAATGAATCCACTTACTTACAAATGGATTTCATGGTCATGAAATGCAAGCTATTGCGCCTTGCTACTGCTCAGGCACATTCAACTCACTGTTTTTGAGCAGCATGTTGAATCAGATGAACTCCTCAAGTCCCCTATAAGCAAGCTTTTCTATGACATTTTTATCAGACAATATCCTGAGTTGGAAGGGACCCACAAAGGTCACTGATTCCAACTCCTGGCTTCCACATAGTGACCTGAGAGTTGAATCATATCAAGGAATGCTGTTCAAACACTTGTTGGAACAGTGAGAGACTTGGGACCACAACCACTTTCCTGGTAAACCTGTTCCAGTGCTCAACCACTACCTCAGTGAAGAACTTCTAATATCCAGCCTGAACATCACCTAACACAGCTTCACACCATTCCCTATAGCATTCTATCACTGGCCACCAGAGATAAAAGATCAGCACCTCTCTGCTTCCTCTCATAAGGAACTTGCCGACAGCAATGAGGTCACCTAGCAGTTTGTTCTTAGTTCAACATCCAGTTAGCCACTCCTAAGTCACGACTTCCAGAACTTTCAAGACCTTTGTTGCTCTCCTTTGGGCACATTCTAGTATTTTTTGTATACTGTTTAACAGTACTCCTGCATATCAAAGCAATTACGTTTCCATAAGCAGAGAGAAAAATACCAGATTGGTACTTCGCTGTGACTTGACATTGTTCTCATCCTCCAGAAAGATATTTCACAATTGAAAGCCCTCAGAAACCTAAAGCTGCCTTCAAGTTGGTGTCAAACAGCTTCTACATTCCAGAGCAGGTTGTTGTTTCTGTGATTAAATTCCTCACATTCAATAACTAGTTTGAGAATCAATATCCAATTCAACTGCTCACTACAGTGCCTTGTTAAACACCTCTACATTTCAATGCAAAGTATCAGTCTAAGGATTCCCAGCCTTTAAACTCAAATGTCCTTCTCCTATGATGCCCTTTGTGTACTTATCTACATCTGCTGAATTCCACCTGTTAGAGATGACACAAAGTGTGAGTTCTGATACAATACTACAACATACAGCTGTCCACCATCCTCACAGAAGCAGTAATTCCTGTAATTTTGAGGTAGGCACTCCCACTGTAGGAAACCTTGCAGGAACATCCCTACCTAAGAGGTTTCAGAGGCAATTTTGCCCTCTTCTACTCTTCATAGCCTGCAGTTTTACCTGCCAAACCTATGAGGCAAGTGCATCATGGTAATTTAATGGCACTGTTTTATGATGATGAGAGCACATCAATCAGCTATTTCTCTCAAACTTCACTCTTGCTCAAGTATAAAATCCTGATTTACGCAGAAGCATTCCTATCTTAAAAAGTTGATTTAAAAAGAAAAAATGTAAACAATATCACCATCAATCTTTTAAAACCTACACTGTCCTTTCCTTTTAACTTAAGTGGACTCCCATAGGTACAAAGGAAGTTACAGTTCAGACAAAGCCTCATGTATCATTCCAGGAGGACCCTAGTCCTAACTGAAGGAGAAGATCACTCACTTCTCTTAACATCTGAAAACACAGGCTTCAAAATAGCTGCTCCCAGGAAGCTGACTGAAACAAAAGTCATTTCATTTTTGTCCTTACTGGCAACCCAGGTTCAGAGATTCTATGCTAGGACAAGGCCTGAGTGTTTATTATTGATTCATCTAAAACCAAACAAGACTAGAGTTTATAAAACGAAGAAGAGATGTGTTCACTCCTGCTGAGAACTGCACTCAAGTGTCTGAACAGTCCTGCTGCACAGAACATCCACCTCTCAAACAGACAAGTCATCCCACAGATTGTTTGAAGCCACCCTACATATCCATCAGCTTAGCAGCAAAGTGCCCCCCAGCAACTGGGTCTTCTGCTTGCCCTGACTACCAGTACTGTTTTCAACTTGATCCAAAGTCATTAACAGGGACTGGAGAATTAAAAATAAAAATAAAAAAAAAACAAAACAAACAAAAAAAATAAAAAAAAAGAACAACCCAAGGGGTAGGAAGGTTCCTTACAGATTTAAGACTTATTCTGGTATTAAAGCTCCTAGAAATCCTTCAGTTGGGAGAATAGATGACCTTTCTAAAGTGAACAGGGCATATTTCATGCATCTGAGAAGATCTTTAAGGAAAGATAAAAGCAATTATGTCTGATATTTCACTGGAGTGCACGATATCAGAAAGAAAACTGAAACAACTCTTTTTCCTAAGCCACTTGGAGAGTCAGTTTCATGAAGGTTTTTAAACAATTGCTGTAAGCATATCCAGAAGCAAAAGCAGCAGCACTGTTAAGAGATTTTTCAAATACTACTACTTCTGCTCTCTTCCCTCTATCCAACAAAAAATGACCATTTTTTGTTTTGTTTTCAACGCAAGAATGTAGCCCTTTGTCTGGTTATCCAGGCAAACCTTAGAGATTAAGAAAACCAAGTGTTCCCACTGCTCTTACTGTAGCACTCAGCAAGTGAGGAGAAGCCCAAGTACAGGCCATTCTAGCAACACTCAGTGATGCAAAACACAAGTTAACTCACCTTAAAAAATGCAAACCACTTGTAGTTGTTTAGCACAATTTCAAAGCCTTGATTGTAAATCAAAGTGAAGAAACCAAAATTGCCCAGGCTATCCTGAGCCACGTCTAATTTCTGAAGATTCACAAGCACTGTTTTTTCCACAGGCCCTGAAAAAAAAAAAAAAAAAACAGAAGAGACTGAAGTTTAAAAATGAGTATAAAGCATATCATATTTATTTTACTAAAAATATGCTAAACAACACTCATTGAATAAAGCCCCCAGCAAAAGAGACATCAAACAAATACACTATGGGGACCTCACTTACCTAAAAGTGCATCTACACGCTGATTTTTCCAACATTACACAATATTTGCACATTTAATTAGCCACAATAGCAATACATAACATCTGTCGCATGAAAACATCACCTTATTTAAACACAACTTGTTACACAACTCATTGTGTTTATGCTGACAAATCTTCCCCTTAAACACCTCATTTCAGGTGCTGGCCACCACACCACCTTACAGCAATCATAAGATCATGAAGGTTGGAAAACACTACTAAGATCAGCTAGTCCAACCCCAACCCATCCCCACCATGCCCACTAACCATGTCCCTCAGTGCCACATCACCATATTTCTTGCATGCTTCCAGGTATGGTGACTCTATCACCTCCCTGGGCAGTCTGTGCCAATATCTCATCACTCTTTCTGAGAATAATTTTTTCCTAATATACAACCTGAACCTCCCTTGCAAAACTTAAGGCCTTTATCTCTCATCCTATCACTGCTACCCAGGAGAAAAGGCCGACCCCCATCTTGCCACAGTCTCATTTCAGGAAATTGTAAAGACTAATAAGATCTCCCCTGAGAGACTCATGGGAGTCTCTCAGAGACTATCTTCTTCTCCAGACCGAACAATCCCAGATCCCTCAGCTCCTCCTGATAAGACTTATGCTCTAGACTCCTTGCAGCTTTGCTGCCCTTTTCTGGGCACACTCCTGGGTCTTAATGTTTTTCTTGTAGCGAGGGGCCCAAAATCAAACACAGCACTTAAGGTGCGGCCTTACCAAGTGCTGAGTACAGAGGGGCAATCACCACCCTACTCCTGCTGGCTGCACTATTTCCAACACAAGCCAGGATGCCATCAGCCTTCCTGGCTACACTGCTGGCTCACATTCAGCCAGTGGCCCATGAACACTCCTAACACTCTGAACCCCAGCAGTACCAACTTCACCTCCCATGTTCCTACTTGCCACCTGCCTGGTCTAATCAATCTAACACAGACAGGCTAGATGTTGTGTATTAACTACTCCTCAAATAACAGTCAAGCAAGAATCAAGTAACATCAAGTTATGTCTCTCTTCAGACAAATGCTATTTTTGCCTCCTGAGGTTACCAGGCTCACTAGAAACAAGCTCTCAGCCAGGTATAATCCCGGAGAGAAACACCACATTCTGCTGCTGCAAAGAGCTGTTTTCAGGAGAGGCTGAGCTCAGGAGGACGGCGACTGGAGCCGCTAAGAAGGAAGATGTGAATCGGCATGAGACACTGGTTCCAGTAAAAAGACCCAGATGAATCCCAATCAAAAATGTACTAAAACGAAGAGAAAACAACTGAAGCGTAGTAACAGGGCAGCCCGCTACGGTCACCCAGAGAGCTGGCATCTCACACACAGAGCCAACAGGCCGGCTGTCAAGCACAGCACACAGCCACATGCTTCCTGCCCACCGGCTTTAGTTTCCCGGCACCGAGCTCTCTCCCCATCCCCCTCCCCACCTCAGCTCACGAGTACTCCCGCCCCACCCCGAGGCCCCCCGCGAGGCCGGGCCACCCGGCTCTCACCCGCCTGCGAGCAGTTGCCGTGGCGGCCGCCAGCCCGCCAGACGCGGAGCTCCCATGCGCCCAGCAGGT
>JANHGO010006316.1:0-21569 GCA_024606505.1 Aquila spilogaster
CACTTTTCCAGCCTGTCCAGGTCCCTCTGGATGGCTTCCCTTCCCTCCAGTTTATCAACTGCACTGCTCAGCTTGGTATCTTCTGCAAACTTGCTGAGGGTGCACTCGATTCCATCATCTATGTTATTGGTGAAGATGCTGAAGAGCACCGGTCTGAAGACTGACCCTTGGGGGACGCCACTCATGACCAACCTCTACCCAGACATAGAACCATTGATCATAACCCTTTGGCTGCAACCAGGTAATTAATCAAGGTAATAAATGTTTAACTTTCTAAACAGAACTTTGGATGAAGAAAACACCTAAACTCCTTAAAAAATATAAGCCACGAATAAGTTCTGACTTTCTAACACCAGTAAGATAGGTTGAACTTTCAAACCAATGTATGGAGATATCTGTGATTACAGAATGAGCATGAATAACTTGAGGAATGGTTTCCCAAGACTGTGAAGTTAACACAGTCACAGAATAACACTGTCCAATCCCTTTCTCTCCAATTTACTACCTATTTTATCCAATATTAGTAGATAAATTAAGTCTCAAAGACACAAAGTTGTTGCAAGTTTCAGGAGTATCAATGGGTAAGCAGGAGAACAAGGGACAAAAAAAGCTGAATTGATGCCCTAGTACAGGCATTTCCAATCCATGGCCTGCATGTAGACTGACACAGCTTGTACTGTGGCCTGCCCCCTACCCCATTTTGTTACTTATGTACAGTAACTATATTATGTATTTTACAAGGGCTGCTCTGAAAGTAATGCCTCCTATTTTATGATGTTGGAACATGATGTCAGTGACAGATGGTGGTGGTATGGCAATAGAAGTTGAACTTTCCCAGCAATGTTCCATTACATTTTGCTGCTGTGTGACAGATGGCAGCAGAAGCACAGTCTGACAAAGTGATGTCTGACATTGAAGTGAATGTGAAACAAAACTGTGTTCCTTGAATTCCTCCATGTGAAAAAAAATGGCCCTCATTGACATTCATTGACACTTGCTGAGCATTTATGGAGACCAAACAGTGAATGCTAGCGCAGTGAAGTGGTGGGTGGTGCATTTCAGCAGTGGTGACAGTGACAGTGGGTCACTTCTGCTGGTGCAGATTTTCATGAGTGGCATGCAGGTTCTTGTTCATTGCTGGCAAAAATGCAGAGCTAATGGTGATGACTATGTTGAAAAATAGTGTTTTGTAGCTCAGAATTTGCTCTATCAAACAGTATTACGGCGCTCATTGTATCTGTTATAATTTCCATGGAAATAGATGGCCTTACTTTCAGAGCAACCTACACATATCCACATATGGACAATTCCCCTTCACTCAGTGTGGCCCAGGAAAGCTGAAAGGCTGGATACCCATGGGATAAGAAGGAATAAGAGAGGGGGCTGTACATAACTATCAGCACAAATAAATAAGTCCATATGTGAGGACTCAATAATCTTATTTTTTGTCTGTTTTGCCTCTTTGGGAGAAGAGGATCAAAGGATAAACAGCAAAATACAAATATACACATACCAATATATAGGTATATGTATCTATATAGACAGTTATAAAATCATAAACCCTCTAGAGCCAGTATGGAACACTGGGACATCGAAAAAAGTGAAGAAGTATCAGTAGAAGAGTTCAGCAACAATTTTAAATCAAAACAGCATAGTCAGATAACATACCAGGCCCAGCTGGAGATGCTATCTGTGGGAGAAGGAATGGGATACCAGGAGTCCGGTTCCCAGTACCAGCTCAGTATTTCCAGAGGAACAAAACTCAAAAGCTGGGCTGAAACTGTAAGCAAACCATGGACCACTGTGTACACAACCAAAACTTTCTCAGGCCCCTCTTGCAGGGGGAGATAATCATCCACATAGTCAAAGTCTGGAGGGACAAGGGAAAACCGGGATCTATCCTCAAGCAGAAAGTTTGCCCACATTGTGTTTAGAAGCCAGCAGCATCTGTCCCTTTTCTGCTCAAGCCATAGATGCTGTGAGTGCTAGTGCACAGGCACTGATTTTTACTACAATTATTCAATACAGTAATAACACTGTCGGAGATGGACAGTGGACAACCTTGTGTGAAGACACTGAGACAGATTCATCCATGCAGAATGAAATATATTCATTCAGTTAGACGTCTTATACTTTCTGTCATTGAAGTATACATAGCTTTGAGAACAAGAAAACAGTTTTACAAGTTATTTCTCAAGCAGAAGCTCTAGGCTCATTGCCAATCAAGGCTTCATAGCATGTGTTAAAATGATATGTCAGAGCAAGTATCTGAATGTTTACTCCTTTCCTGCCTTGAAAAAAATCAACTTTTTCATCCTCATTAACGACTGCAGAGATACCCAGGTTGCTCTTTCCTGTATAAAAATCTATTCATTTTCTTTTCTTCATGCTTAGGCATGCTGTAGGCTATCATTTCTAAGATTCAGCTCCACTCAGTTTTCCTTACCCTTGCAGTGCTCTCCCTTCCAATAAAAGGAGTGGAGAGGAGGCTGTACATAACTATCAGCACACTTTCAGAAGCTTAGTTCAAAGAACCGTGAAACTCAAAACGTCCTCTTCATTTCCAGCAGAAGGGGAATAAGAGAAAAATATTCTATTTGTTACTGGTGATTCAAAGCTCAGTGAAAATAATCTCATTCAGTTCCATGGGTTTTGGATGAGACTCACGGATCTTTATTTTTAGGTATGAAAAGATCTGCTACTGGCTGCTTAAAATATACTGTGATTGACTAGCTAACCTCTTATGTCTTTGTTACACTTTGACAATGAGAGGTCTTTTTTAAGTTTCATCCAGCATACATTCATTTTCCCCAACACACACTAAATACTTAAGTATAAGAATATAAGTATAAATTAAGAAAAGTTTTCTGGAAAAAAACAATTTGTTTCCTTCTATTATGAAAAAGGCTTAAGTATTCCCCTCCCACAGCCCTCCTTCTACAACTGAGTATCTGAATCTACTGCATTTACCCTGTTCTCTGTGTGAGAAGATGATCAAAGCCATGTATATCATCTGTAATGTACACTTCAAAGCAGAGTGTCCAAAAAATTTGCTATCTTGTGTAAATAGTTGTCACTGCCAGGAATCTCCTCAGACTTTTATTGCATTGGATTGGATCAAAAGCAGCAGGCCAATAGCAGCTCTAACAAATAAGGGCTTGTTTTTTTTTGTTAAGTATTTAAGGAATTTTTTTGTGTACTGCAAACAGCGTAGGTGATGAATACTATGAAAAAATATCGTCCCATATATAAGAACATACTAGTCTAGTCAAGTAAATTTACATAAACAAGGTGCTTCTGTGGGAATTCACACAAGAGTTTAAATCTTATCCATATTCTGTATACTTTTGCTATCTTCACAAATGGAAATAGACACTCTGAGACAATTTTTGAAAACAACAACCATGAGCCCCTAAATCATCTAAATGATATTAGAAAAGGTTTAAGATTTCCCACAGTTTTAGTGTGCAATAAATTTCTGAACAGTGGCAGATTTCTGTTTGATTGCTAGTTGCCCAATATTATACACACTGTTCTTCCCCATATAACACCAAGCTATTATGAGCACTGAGAAGAAGTTACATTACATACTCCAATTCAACTAAAACCCCACAAAAAGTGGAATATACAGTTTATCCAAAGTAGCTTCTTCCAGTCCAGTGAAAAGAAATAAGTCAAATATTATAAAATACTATCAAAGCAGTTATACAGTATAGCAGAGTCTTCTTATGAATGGAACAAAAATAACTTCAAGCATCCTCCTAATTTTAGTGTGTTGCTCGTAGTTAGCAGAGACAAGAAGTCAGTATTCATGCTACTCAGTCTGTGGATGAGTCTTGTTTTCAACAGTGGCTATTATTCTTATGTAAAACTCCCTTCTAGTAATGTCAAGCAGATCAGCTCCTTGCCCTCTCTCCAGTCCTCTAGAATGTGTATTTTCTCTCCTTTACGCATTCTGCCAGACAATATCCCAACCACCTCTTATAGTCTGAGATAAGTGTACAAATTAAATCAAAGATAATCCAAAAATACTTTTATAATGAACTCTCTTAAAAATATTTTATCTCACCTCAACTTTCCCTTGCAAACAGAAAGTCATGTCCTTGCTTATTAACAAAAGTCCTGAACATTAAACAATACTTCCTAGTTATGAGTCACATTTTACTCCTGATGAAAGAATCAGACATGATTATCAGTAAGCATTTCTTTACAGCTTTCAGGAATCTCACCGCAATGAAAACAGATCAATGGGTATGCTCTGAAAAGCATTTGGACAACTAGATGTTAACATGAAAAAAAAAAAGGAATCTGTTCTGATTAAATGAGGACATCTGATCAGCTTCCTGTTGGAACTGATTATTCTAATTGTAATAACAATAAAAGCAATCCAATACATCTAGAAGGCGCAGATACTATAAACATCCAAGCACTGAGCATTTAAGACTGCATGTCACCTCAAAAGGAGATTGATAGCAAAAGATACTGTGCAATGCCAGCGAACAGGACAAGATCTCAGCACCTCCTGCCTGCCATCCTGGTTTTGCTACTCTTGCTACAGACAGTGAAGATCCCATGCAGTAAAGCTGCAGACTTGCCTAGACCCATGACACCAATGGGGGAAAACCTTTCAGTCACTACAAGCTTTGAATAATTTCTAGGAAAATCCAGATCCACCTATTTTTACGTGTATAGCATTTAAAAGACATGGAGAGCCTGACATAGTGCCCCTCTTGAAGGAATATGTGAGCACAAAGGGAAGTCATTTCAAGGAAATGTTTGGCCTTCTTAAATGCAACAGGCCCACAACTCATGCCCAGGCCACTGCAGGGATGCAGCAAAAAGACTTGTAAATTACTGTGATATTCCTAATCACCTCCACAAATTCAGGTGACACTCCGCAACAGGCGGAGTACACTTCACTTACAGGCAGTAAGTGAAGAGGAACTGATGCTGCAATTTTAAAATTTTTTTTCAACCACACTGTGTTACCTCTTCATGACATAGATTCAACTGACTTCCTCCTTCCTGCTCCCACTGGGAAATCCTCTGTACACACTTTATTTTCTGAACTGCAAAGGGAGGACTAGTAACTTTGGAAATAGATTCTGCTGTAGTTATGTTTTTTATCACTTATGTTAGACTCCCTTAGAACAAAGGGAGCATAAGAGGAGACTGACTGCAACATCCTTCCATTTGCATTACTAATCATTATTGAGAGGCTTAAATCCAGAAAAAAAGAGAGTTAATTTATAAGCATGAACAAAATAAGGTTAGGAAAACTAGTCAAAAGGAAGAGTTATCCTGTCTAGTGCACAGACACAATAATTAGGGACAGTATGAACTAGAGCCATCTCAGATAGTCTGTGGCTGCCCTACCAGTTCTCAGAACAAAAATAGGATTTTTAACATCATTATCTGACTTCCAAGACTCAGGAATGCATAGACTTGACTGGCATCCTCAAAACAAAAGAATCAGAAATAAAAATAAATGTTTGCCAGGGCAGAGGAAAAATCAAAGGAGAATCTCAAGGATATTGAAATATTTCTGACATCTGGGAGTTACCAATTACTTATGCATAAGGGGTTTCTGGACCATTGCCCATCTGCAGAGTTATCACCACTGACCAGCAATCACTGTGCTCAGAGCTACCCAGATGGCAGAGAGAGATGCTCCCTGGCCTGAAAATAAAAATGTCAGCACATACATGGAAAGGTTCACACATGGGAAAGTTTCATAAGGGCCTGCTGCACATGCAGTCTTTGCTTGCTGCCTTGCCAGGATCAATCCAGCTGAATGCTGTGAGAAGCTGGAAGAAAGCACTATTGCCTCAAAGATTGTTCAGCAGCACCTGCCTGAGATCATGGTAGGCCAATAAAAAGAACTTGTGTGGTTGAGTGAGCAGAAAGATCTTGGCTGATGTTTGCAGGTCAGACTGACTTTTGGAGTTGTTTTGGAGAAAATGACTACTATGGAGTGAACATGCGTGCCCACTGGCCCATCAGGCAGAAGGTGTATGATTGCCATATGATCAGCTGCTAATTGCCATATGAGTGAAGCAGGTGTCTTTGCCTTGAGAAACCAGAGGTGCATAAGAGCAGAATGAAGAGGATAAAAACTGGAAAGTTTGGAGTTAGGGTTGTTGCCTCCTCCACCAAACTGCAGCTTGCAGGTCAATGAGAGATCTCTAACTGACCTGCAGACCCCTACGGATCAGTGAGAGGTCACTGGATCCATGGTGGTGATTACCCCGCTTCATGACCCATTTGCTAGGTCCTCTCTTTATTATCACTAACTTCCCCATCTTTCCTGCATTCCTTAACTGCTTAGAATTTGTAATTAATCAGTTGGGCAACATCTTGGCCTCAATTGCTGCCTTAGTCTTGCTCTGAGTATACATACACAGAACCATCTCCTCCAGTAACTGGAGCAAGACACATGTCTTTTGAAACAAAACAAAACAAAGTAAAACAAAAAAAAGTCTTTTCCTTGAGCTATGTTTTTATTTCAGGCCATAAGGAACAAATGCTATTCTGTGTTGGTCAAAACTGACATTAGATTTTCTCCACACAGAAACATTCAAATTCACAGAAGCATGGAGCCACCAATATTGAAATTACAAAAAGATGAAAGAAATTAAAACATTCATATAGCCACATACATAACAGCATAACTGAGCACTGGCAAAGCAGCACAACAGGACTGTTGAGATTAATGCTCGAGGAACGACTTGCACATTTTATGGAAATTTGCAACTCAACACCCTAATACAAATCCTAGTGTTCTGCTCAGGGATCTAGTTAGGGACTGTAGAGGTCAATTGTAGAGTCTCCTTGGCTTGTCTGCTTCATTTCTTCTGGGACTGCTGCATTGTTCCACTGTGTGAGTATCAGGTACTGTATTAGCACTGCTTGCTATGGGTACACTGACAAAATAAAGCTCCATCATTCCACTGCTTTTCACTGCTACTTTTTCTGAATGAACATTACTGGGAAAACAGTGCTGTTTGCTACTAACAGACTAATTACACCCCACAGAACTCACTGATATCAGTTCCATTAAGTTTCATCATACTATATGCAGTCAGTTCCTTAACACTGCTGGTACTGTCTGAGTCACACACAGAAGACAAGATTTCCAGGTAACAAGCAACAAGACAGTCTCTGAATATCTATTCTGTGTAGTAGAACATATTAGTGTCTAAGTCTGTTACAGACACTCTTTCTCATTATGCCTGAATTTTGTTACCAAACTGAAACTTAGGTGATCCATCATCATCACAGCACAGCACATACTTCTTGACATTTCTGTAGCCTTCAGAAATATAGTATCAATAACCTGTGGCACAGCTGCAGATGAAACAAGCATATGACAGAAAAGAGGCAGATTTACCACAAAGCACTAAGAGTCTATATCACAGGATATAGTCAGAGTCAACAGTGTCTCAACAAGTTTCCCTTCATACCAGCCAAGTCTCTGGCCTGTATTTGTTCTCATTAATGAAACTTCCACCAGCAGCAGAAAAAAAAAAAGACCAAACAGTAGACATAAGTCAGGCATACACACTTCATTGTTTTATGTAATAGAACATCATAGATAGAACAGATTATTTTAGGCTTCATTGGCCCACTCAACTACACATTCTTTAGATTAAATACCAGAGACTCTCCATGTGAAACAGGAATTAGATGTTCATCTAATTAATTGAGTAGGTTTTTTTGATTACAAGCTACTTGTAGTCCTCATTGCTTGACATCATTGCTCTCTACAACTTCCTGAGGAAGGGAAATGGAGAAGTTGATGTTCTCATCTCCTTATAAATGATTACAAATGTGTGGGAATGTGTGGGAAAAGCACAAAGCTGTATTAGGGGAGATTTATTTAATTACCTTGAGAGTGGTCAAACACTGGAGTAGGTTTCCTAGAGAGGTGATTGATGCTTCATGCCTATTCATGTACTTGGTTAAATTTTAGTTAGCCCTGAAGTGGTCAGGCAGTTAGATTTGACAACCTTTGTAGATTCCTTCCAAAGGAACTATTTTGCTCTGTTCTGTTCTATTCTATCCTATTCTATATACTACCCAATGGTATTTAGACCAGTAGTACTATTGTCAACCTGGCAAGGCTTCAGCCTAAGAGTTCAAAATCCATTTGCAAACATCTACCCTGTCAAAAAAAACATTGTACCAATTATCTGCCAATGGCTAGCTTTAAACTTAAGCTACTTTTAAACCTACATCACACTCACCATGTTCATACATCATCCTGGATCTACATTTATTTTTGTTTGTTTTTGTTTAAAGTCAAATGAAAAATAAAAGACAAACTTCATATTTCAAGTTGCAAACAAAAAGACAAGTTTGACAAAGGCACTGGATTGTGCTGCTTTGCTTAACATGAACATACCCAACCCATGGCCCGCCAGTTGCATGTAGCTCACCACAGATCATACTGTAGTCCAAAACCTACTCCATGACACCATGGTGGCAGCTCTTCCCATCGAGTGGCCCAGTCTCGCAGGGCATGCACCCATCACTCAGCAACAACCAAACACGAGTGTCCTATTCATGCAGCCTGGGATGAAACCAGGACACAGGATGGGTGCAGTACGCTGCTAGCTGAAGTTATGGAAAATAATTTTACACATTTTATACATGGGCTGTACACAGTTCTATGAATAGCAAATAATATGCAATCTTGCTTTCCATTTTGATAAAAGAATTTGAGAATATGCTTCAAGATTGCTGGAAAAAAATCCTTTTTTTTTTTTTTTTGTATAATAGTAATTCTATTTTCATTTTACATAAATAAATTACCTATGAATTTTCAAATGGAATGAATTGAGTTGCAATTAGACATTCAATGCAAAGAAAGCTTTGATCATGTCTCTTTACTATACTTTTATAAGACCTATCTTGCCAGAGAAAAAGATCCCTTGCTTCACAATTACACCTTTTTCATTTCATTGCTTTTTGGCAGTACTTACATATGTGAACAATTATTTCCCAATATGAAGAACAGAAAGAGTAGAATTTCATCAAAAATCTCGGACAAACACCTTGAGAACTCACCAAAAACTGCAACCATTTCCATTAAACCAGACATTGGTCCATTAGTTTCACAAAAGCCAGGTCAAAAATCCCACTACTTTTATGTTTTTGTTGTCTTCTTCTTTTTGTTTTAATAAAAAATATTAAAAATTAAAATAAGATGTTGGTGGTATGGCAGTAGAGGTTGAACCTTCTCATCAGTGTTCTGTTACAGTCTATTACCAATATTCTATCACCAATCTGCTCACAGAGATAGAACTGCCAGCAACGTGATCACCGTTACAAAGCACTCTTGCAGCCAAGGAAATTTTGTCTTAAAAGGCTTTCTCTTTAAAATTCCTCGAATTACAGGCACCGCGCTTGGGCAAGGCACAGCCAGCAGGTGGCGCGGGTGGCCCACGGCTGTCCCGGACAACGTGGGCAGGGGGACAGAGGCCGAGGAGGGCCGAGGGTGTCCCCCCCCCAAGCATGTTACAAACTGATCCGGCCTGCCCGCTGACGCTGCTGACATCCTCTACTACACTAATGAAAGCATCAGTAGTTCTAGGAGTTTTGAGCCAATATCCACATAGTCTAAAACCTCACATTTCTACTAAAAACCGTACGTCTTTAGCTCAAGACTTACTTTCCGTCTTGCTATCTTAAGCCCAATGCTTTTTCCATGAACACCAGTGTTAGGCTGGCCTTCCTCCTGAAACGGAAGCTCTAAATCCCTGTTATGCATCTTCTACCTTCTTAAAATATACCTGATACCTTCATCCCTTTTACCAAGAAAGCCTGCATCCACTCCTCCTTTCCACTTCCCCCAGACCTCTCCAGCTCCCGCACCCCGCAGCATAAAATGTCTGGTATTTATGCCTGACCAGCCTCTCTCCAAGACCTCAGGGCATCTTGTGCATTTGCCACCCACTCCTAATCCTGCACAGCCTGTGCTCCATGTATCCACAGCTCTGGCATCTGCTTCTCAGCAGGGGGTTGCTCTGCAACCTTGCAGCAGAGAGAACAGCAACAAGCCCAGCACCAGTAGAGCTGTGGCCACACTCCATAAACACTGGTGCCTCCCAGTCCTCTTAGGGAGGGAGAGGCTGCAGATCAGCCCAATCATCTGAACAAAGTGGTATGCTGACCCCAGCAGAGGAAATGTCCCCAGACCACTGGCCACAGAACAAAAAAAAAGTTGTGATGCTTCAGGTCTCCTACTCAAAGGCACATGTGCTAGTGTGCAGTCTAAAGTTAACTCTCCAGCTTTCCTTTCTAACGTAATCTGACCCCTTCCTTACTGCCCATTGTGGGTGAAAGATTAGGAGAGAGCTGAAAAGCCCAAAAGCCAGCAGATTAACATGTCTTGTTCCAAATGATGGGGAAAATTAAAGGCATGGACTTCTGTAGCCAAGGAGCCCTTTTCAACCTTCTTCAAGTCCCTTTGATAGATACAACACAAAGAACTATGAGGGGACAGCATCAGGTCTTTGCCAGCTTCCATTTCCTCTTTTTCATGTAAAAAATCATCAGCATCCCAGGTAGTTTAGTATCTGCCTCTGGCAACAGGTGGTATCAGCTACCTGGTGAAGTCTGTTTTGTAGTTCAGCCATCTCTGCTTCACAGTAATATCCAAGCAGTCTAAGGAAAGTCTCTATCTACTACATCTTTTTCTATAGAAGGTATTTGTGTTGGGTTGAGGAAAAGAAGAATGATTAAGCATTTATTACTTTAATGTATAATATGACATAATATCTCAATGATATGATCTTAAGACATTCTTCACTTTTTAGACATATATTTAAATAAAATGTCAACTTTCCTGATTGCCAGGTCTTCTCAAAGCATTCCAGTCATTGCGCAGTTACATTTTTGGATTCAAGTATTTAATTATTTCATTTTTTATGGCCATCAGAATGTGCCTGACTGAGTGCAGATGACACAACCAGGCTGCATGGCGCAGTACCTAAGCATTTCCAAGGTCAGAGCTATGAAGCTACTCCAAGACTGAGGAGGCTAGCTGGCTGCAGCTTCTGAAAGCATGGCCAATTAGAATAGACTTAATGCACCTGGGAGTAAATCAAGCCATTAACTTGAAGAGATCACATATGCCTGGATCCTCACAGGTAACACTCAGCTGATCAAGGCAAAGACTAAAAATAAAATTAAAATAATCATCCTTACAGACACTTGCCTTTGGATGATGTAAAAAACAATAATAGAAAAGTGTTGACCAGGTCATGAGGTAGATTATTTTTAAAAATAATAAATGTGTCTTTCTTCTAATGTGGAGGCCTACGATTTCATGGCAAGGTGCGTGATGTATTCCTTGAAGGGTTTCCTTCCTTCACAGAAGGACAGTCATACAATCAGTACAATCCTAGATTAGTTGCTGTATTGAAGCACAAACAGGAAATCTATATGTTTCTAGTAAAGGAGATTGTTTCTATAGGCTCAGGAAGAATACTGAAAGAAGAACAGATTAAAGATACCAGATCAAGGCAAATCTGTTCTCAACGTTCTCATTCTGGGTTTACAGATTTTACATTTGGTTTCTTCTAATTCCCTTCTCTCTCTCTCTTTTTTTTTTTTTAATTTAATTCACGCAACATTAATCATTCTATTTCAAACTCATCCCACCAAAAAAAAAAAGTGATACTTGTATCAGATTTAACATAGTTTTCAGATATTTTGAAGAAGCCTCTGGGTTTATTGTAGACTGCTGCAGAATGACTTCTTGTTACCAGAGAAAGAAAGCTGCTTACAATAGGTTAAAATGAAGTAGATGGGCCAGGCTGGTCTGAACAATTGTCCTTTTAATCAAAGATTTGCCCAAGTTTGTTGTTGTTGTTGTCGTTGTGTTTGTTTGCTTCCTTTTAATGAATTTGCAGTCAGCAGGAAGTACATGATCGACGAAGTCTCAACATGCCTCAGAAACACGCTTTATTTCAGCAGCAGCTGGTTTGTAATGAGGCAATACCAGTGTGATCCAGTGCAGGCTGGCAAAAAAAGCAGTGCTGTTCAGCCTACAGTCCACTTTCCTTATGGGTTTTCTGCTGCAGGGAAATGGAAAGGATTTTTGATAGAAATCAACTTTGTAGACCATGGCATAGGTTGACAAGAGTATTGATGAAATCAGTTTGTATTAGTTGAGGCTTCTTAAGGTGCTACTCAGAGGAGCGTGCAAGGTCAAGGTGACGCAGACCCTCCTTCAGCCATATCAGTACCTTTTCTCAGAAACTGTGCAGAATGTTTAACAATCCTGCAGTGGAACAATTTAGCTGAACAGTCACCTTCACCCTGTCCTGTACACAAGCACTGTATTTTATCCTAAACTTTAAAAGAAATTGGCTTAACAAATACTGTACAATATCCTTTCTACAACATTCCTTACCAATAACTGTAATTTTAAAAGCAACCTGGGAAATGTATTGTTCATATCTGTATCAAAACCTTTTTAAAGACTTCCTGTGTCCTACTAAGTTTCAAAAAATATCCTCTTATATATGATCTACAAATTTGCCACCTTTCCTCCTAGTTTTTCTCCAAGTTATCAGAATTTCTTGCAATTATGATCATTCACTTCCTATTCTGTGAGGGTTATTTTTGCATTTCTCACTGCATTTCTTTCCAGTGAAGTATTGAGAAGATGGCATAGGGAATCTTCCTTCCTCTGCAATGGGATATAACAGTCATGGACTTCAGGGAATATGAATCATAGGCTTGTTCAACACCTAGGGAAAGCTAGGAGGTGGAGGAGACCGGAGCAATAGAAAAACAGTGGAGGGATGGGAAGCAAATAAGCGGGAGGAAGAGTATAAATGTTTAGAAAGCTGCTAAGAAATTGGAGAGGGAAAAATCTTACTGAATATCAAATGATGGAACAACAGGAAAGGAGGACAGAGAAGCAAGGTGAGAAGGCAGAGAACAATTTGGAGGAAAAGAAAGACATTTTTAGCCTTTAAAAGAAGCAGAGATGCTAAAGATTACTTCTTATAAATACCCAAGCTCTTAGTGATAAGTCCTTACATTTACTGATGTATAGAAGATGTGAAGATAGACAAAAAATGCATTTAATGTTTCTGAAAGAGAAGGAGAGTTATTGCATTTTGTATCTCAACAGTGAGCCTCAGAAGTCCTAACAAGGGCCATGGTACTGCATTCAGTATAGATACATCCCATTAAGTCTGGGGAAACTATTCAGTTTTAACAATATTAAGAATGAAAGAAAAATAAAAGATCACTTGTCTCTGTATCCTAATGTAGCCTGGATTTGTGTGCCACTTTCTTAAGCTGGATCCTGCAGAAACCTGTCTGAAGATGAAGTGCTTAAGTACTGTTTGAATGAAACCCCAGAAACAATTAGAGCTACAAGAGCTTGGAGTCTTAAGCTATTATAATCTACACAGTTTATGAAAGGGAGTTAGAAATTCCTCACTGCAGAAGCTAGACAAAGAATAACAAAACAAACCTACAAAAATATCTTCCTTTTCCTCCATACTACTCCCCAATAAAGAAAAACAGGAAGCTTTATGAAAACAATTACTTCCCACAAAACACAACATTTAAACTAATCACCAAATTCCATCCAGAAATGCAAAGAAAATTTTGTATCACCTTAGATTTGTCCACTGTCACTGGATACAGAATAAGACTGAGCTAACACCAGGACCATGTAAAGAAAATAAACTACATCCACGTGGACATGGCAATATACCGATGCCCTGTCACCTACTAGTACTGCAGCACAAATAGAGGTTGTAGGCAAGTGTGAACAACAGCACAGCAGGGCCAATACTTCTGGCATAGGAAAAATCTCAGTCTCTCAGGAGCTGATGATTAGGATGTTTTTTTGCTTCTGCAGCAAGCAGTAGCCTCATCATTTCCTACTTCATTTCAGTGATTAATAGCAATTGTAGTCATAGGTGACTCCCTCCTGAAGGGAATGAGGACTCCCATTTGAAGACAAGATCCTCTTCACAGAGAAGTTTTGTGCCATCCCAGGGCTAGTCTAGGGCTGTTTCCAGTAAGCTTTTGAGCATAGCACAACCTTCAGACCATTATTCACTCATCCTCTTTCAAATGCATATCAGTGCTGCAGCTACAGGAAACCTGAGGTCTATCAGCAAAAGATTTCAGGACTCTGGGAAAACAAATACAGAATTGAACCATCTCAATCTTGGAGGCTCAATCTACCTGATGGTGAATTTGTTGTTCTTCAGTATCCCGGCACATGAGCAATGATGCACCTTTACAACCATATTCTTTATTCGGGCAGCAATGTCTTTCCACAGTTCAGCAGCTCAAATAGGTTTACCCCTTCGTTGCCAGTTGTTTTGATCCCGCTGCTGTAACCACCCCCATCCATGAGTCAGTATAAAGTACTGTCCACCTCTCCCATTCAGCAACATCTAAGGCCAGTTGGACAGCCTTTACCTCTGCAACTTGGCTTGATTCTCTTTTTCCTTCAGTGGCCTCTGCAACTTGTTGTGTAGGGCTCCACACAGCAGATTTCCATCTGTGATGCTTCCCCACAATACAACATGATCCATCCATGAACAGGGCATATTTCTTTTCGTTTTCTGGTAATTCATTGTATGGTGAGGCCTCTTTAGCACACGATACCTCTTCTGCTGGTGATGTTCCAAACTTTTTACCTTCAAGCCAGTCCATGATCACTTCCATGATTCCTGGATGACTGAGGTTCCCCATCCGAGCTTGCTGTGTAATCAACACAATCCACTTACTCCAGGTGGCATCAGTAGCATGATGGGTGGAGGGAACCTTTCCCTTAAACATTCGTTAAGCACCAGCAGTCCAGGTGCTAAAAGGAGCTGCTTCAGCACTGATTACTTTAGAAGCAGCCCTAATCCCCTCAGATGTGGCTAAGATCTCTTTCTCAGTTGGAGTGTAGCACTCTTCGTGACCCCCTGTATGCTCGATTCCAAAATCTAAGGGGTCAACCTCAGGTCTCTCCTGAGGCTCTTTGCCACAGACTCCAAGTGGGACCTTTCTCTCCAGCAGCAGTGTAGACGATGTTCTTTACATCATATCCTGTCTGTTCTGGCGCCAGGGCCACGGCACAGGCTATCTCCTGAGTAATTTGCTCAAAAGCCTGCTGCTGCTCAGGACCCCGTGCAAAATCATACTTCTTCCATGTCACCTGATAAAGGGGGCTTACAATGAGGCTACAGTTTGGAACATGCATTCTCCAAGAGCCCCCTACACCCAGAAAAGATTGTGTCTCTGTCTTACTAGTGGGCCGAGACATGGCAGTGATTTTGTTGATCACATCTTTTGGGATATGACATCCATCTTGCCACTTTATACCTAGGAACTGAATTTCCCATGCAGGTTCTTTCACCTTGTTTCGCTTAATAGTGAAACCAGCACGCAGGAGGATCTGAATTATTCTCTCTCCTTTCTTGAAAACTTCCCCTGCTGTACTGCCCCACACAATGATGTCATCAATGTACTGCATGTGCTCGGAAGCATTGTCCTGTTCCAATACAGTCTGGATCAACCCATGGCAAATGGTTGGACTATGTTTCCACCCCTGGGGCAAATGGTTCCAGGTATACTGAACACCCCTCCAGGCGAAAGCAAATGTGGTCTACATTCTGTGGCCAAAGGAATTGAAATAAAGGCATTAGCAATGTCAGTGGTGGCATACCACTTGGCTGCTTTTGATTCCAGTTCATACTGGAGTTCTAACATGTCCAGCACAGCAGCACTCAGTGGGGGTGTGACTCCATTCAGGCCACGGTAGTCTACTGTCAGCCTCCATTCTCCACTGGCTTTATGCACTGGCCGTATGGGGCTGTTAAAAGATGAGTGAATTTTGCTTATCACTCCCTGACTCTCTAGATGATGAATCACCTTATGAATGGGGAGCAAGGAATCCCTGTTAGTGCGGTACTGCTGTCTGTGCACCATTTTTGTGGTCGTGTATGTGTTACTCTTCCACTCGTAGCAACCCCACAACAGACGGATCTTCTGACAGGCCAGGCAAAACAGACAGCAATTCCAAAGGCCCATTGATACCCCTTGGGATCCTTAAATACCCCCTTCTGAGGTAATCAATACCAAGTATACATGGAGCCCCTGGGCCAGTCACAATAGGATGCTTTTGCCAGTCTTTACCAGTGAGGCTTATTTCTGCCTCCATCACAGTCAATTCTTGAGAGCCCCAAGTCACTCCAGAAATCTAAATCGGTTCTGTCCCTTCAAGATTCAAGGGCATTAGAGTGCACTGTGCACCAGTGTCAACCAGTGCCTTATATTTTTGTGGTTCTGATGTGCCAGGCCAAAGAATCCACACAGTCCAATACACTCTATTATCCCTTCCCCCTCCAGCTGGGGGCAAGGCCCCTCTGTTACCTCTGCCATTCTTACAGCTACTGCCGCGTCCTGCAGCAACTGGAGCAGTCACCTCTTTGGAGAAGTTCACCTTGGTGATTGAATGTCTTGTAACTCTTTTACCTGTGTTTGAAGTGCAGGAGTGGATTTTTTATGCAATTTCTTCATATATTTTCCATGGTTATGTAGATAACGCCACAAGGCAATACGCGACATAGTCTTACTGTTGTCACTTGCCTGAGCAGGAGGATGTCCTCTTTTGGTAGCTGAGGCGTTGGATGATGCAGACTGTGAGGAAACCAATTTGATCAGCCCCTCCAGTAGGCTGTTTTGGGAATCCTGGTCCCTGTCAGATGTATCTGATACCACCATGGATTCATTAGTTCCATCAGAATAAAGCATGGTAGACAGTTCATCCATCATATCTTCTTGATTATTCTCTGTTCTATCCAGTCTTTCAGTTACTTTTGAAATGGCTGAAACATAAGCTCGTAGAGGGGTTAAAAGTAACTTGAAGTCTTGAAGTTTATTAATCAGTTCATTTATATGGGGTCTTCTTTGCCCTCTGCCATACATTGCTGCTAATGTACTTGCATACCTTTCAGTTGTGGTCCTTGTGAATATACACCACATATTTGGTGTACACCTGACTCTCTCAGGATCATGCTCTTGGTTTGGATCATCAGGAATGAATGTGCGGTCATGTAACATTTCCACCTTGGTTCATTCTCTCAAATAACGGATGCCTTTTTCCATAGCAGTTCATTTCTTTTTCTCAGGCATCAGATCATCTTTGAAGGGGTATTTTTCTTTCAGGGCTAACAGCATTTGCTTCCGGAGAGTGAAGGACCCATTCTGGCATGTACTCTGTACCTGTGTCAATGGCCGAGGCCTTGGCAATGCTACCCAGTTGGCGAGCTTCTTTACTGTCTAGTGACACACTGTTGGCCTCATTGTCCCAACAACAAAGTAACCAGGTGACAATAGGCTCATTTGGGTGGCGTGAAAAAAAAAGGAAAAAGGGAGATGGGCCTAAAAATAAAATAGCAGCAACAATCTGAGGTGGAAAGCTAATTTACTAAATAAAATATCAGAATGCAAAATAACACAATACAATACAATATAATTGGAATTGAAGCTAATAAATCAAATAAAATGAGAGAGAGAGTGTCCAAAAAACCAAAGGCCTTATGCTAATGCTGAAGGCGAGATGGCTCGGGAGCACCTGCTGCTGGGCCAATCCAAAAGGGAAAAGAGAGTGATCTCGTGACCTGCCAACAGTTTTATCTTTCCCTCTGAGCAGAAAACAGAAAAACACAAAGCAATGCAAAGTCCTCTGGGATACGTAGTTCTTCTCTTCTGAGACAGGTATGCCTGGAACTATCAATGATCCACAGAACTGGAGCATTAACTCTTTAGCTCCCAGTGCCTTACATGATGTTATGCTGTGGAATAACGATAAAAGAAATCATAAAACCATGACAAAACCAAATTCAGAATTTTTTGATGCGAAGTGAAAAAGGTCAGCAGAGTTGCCACCATTGCCTTTAATCCATGAGAATAAACTTTAAATCTCCCAGGTAGTGAGTAAGCAGTGTCTCCTGGGAATGTGCTATGGAGGCTCTAGGTGTCCGTTAGAGTCAGTCCATTTTCAAGAACCACCTTTTAAAAGCCCAGAAGCACACAATCCTACTGTGCCACAAGTCAAGCAATAGGGGCAGAAGACCTATCTGGTTTAACAGTGAATTCCTCCTAGAACTAGAGCAGAAAAAGAAAATATGCGTCTTCTGGCATCACAAGGAGAGTACAGATCTGTAGTTCACATCTGCAGGAAGAAAACAAGAAAAGCCAAAGCCCGACTTGAGTTGACACTGGTCAATTTGGTGTTGGACAAAAAAAAAAAAAGCCTTTTCAAGTATATCGACATCAAGAGGAGATCAAAGGAAAACAGTACACTGATACTTAGAGCAGATGGTCACCTAACAAGTATGGAAGAGGAAATGGCAAAGGCATTCAATGCCTTTTTTGCCTCATTATTTAACCATAATGACAGATCTTGGGCTGCCTGAATATCAGAGTTGGAGGACCATAACTGGATGAAACAGTGACGTTATATCTGTGGTCACCAGAATTGTAAGGGAATAACTGCATCAGCTCAACTTTCATAAGACCATGGGATTCACCACAGTGCTGAAGGAATTAACAGACATTATAGCTGGATCCTTCTCAACAATTTACCAAAGTTTTTGGGAGTCTGTCAAGGCCTCTGCTAACTGGAAGTTACGCAATGTTATATTCATCTATAAAAGGGCATGAGGAAAGACTCAGGAGGCTATAGAGCTGTTAGTCTAATCTCAGTCCCTGGAAACGTTATAGAGAAGATTGTTCTGGGTGTTTCTGAAAGGCATTTAAAGAACAAAGATATTGTCAGACATAGTAAGTATGGGTTCATGAAAGGAAAGCGCTAGCATAGTAATTTGATCTCATTCTGTAACAAGGCCACCAGCTTGACAGAAGAAGGAAAGGTAGCAGAGGTAATCATGGCATTAGGAAAAGTTTCTTTACTAGTCAAACACTGGAACAGGCTTCCTGAAGAGGTGGTTGAGGCCCCATACCACTCATTGTTCACTTGTCTAATGACTTCAGTAACTTTAGATTAGACCTGAAGTTGTCAGACAGTTTGTCCCTTCCAACTGAACTATTCTATTCTGCTTTAACAGCAGTAATAAAGTAAATAGATTTATCTGTTGGCTTCATTATGTCATGCTGTTGTGCTTTATTGCCTCTATCTTGCACTGCTTTTCTCCTCCAGAAGGACACAATGGCTGATCATCTCCTTGTACAGGACCAGGACAATAAGTCACAAAGCTGAGCATGAAAGCAAAAATAAAACTTGGCCAAACATGGATGTAACTATGTCAGCTTTAATACTAGACACTGGAGTTTCCTAGAAATCAATCCTTCATTAAAACAACAGGTGACTGTGTGTTCAAGGGGCTCAGACTACATGTGAGGGGCTGAGTGATTAGTGGACTTATGAATGACAGTGTCTGCATACACCTTAAGTTCGATCAGTATAAGCTCATATGTCAGAAACAGTCTGCAGAATTGATTTTTCATGTCAGCTTTGTGGGACTGATCTTCTTTCAGCCCTACAAAATTGTGTCACATATTGGACATAACATAGGAAAAAAAATATCCTGGCAGTCTTACTGACTGCTTTGATACTTTCAGCCAGCAACAAATGAACATCCCTTAAATCAGTGACAGCCACATAATTAACGATCAAAGTCAAACTGCTTAGGACTAGCATGGATCTTTCTTCAAGAAAGTTGTAGAACACATTTTGAAGAGTACCTCACGGAAAACCCGTGGTCCACATTTTCAGTGAGGTACAACAGCAGAGATTAGCACAAGCAGTGCCTGCACTCACAAAGCTAGACAGGCTGATCTGAACAAAGACAGCTCACTACCCTTTCCTACCTCAGTCTGTTACGCATTCACTTGTTTTTTTTTGTACAAAGTCTTGATACTCATGACTTTTCAGGACCAAATGTTGTGTCTTACCCAGACAGTTTTGCAGTTCAAAGAATATTTACAGCAGTTGGGAATAGTCAGTCAACTAAAAGCTCTTCGAAGTCCATGGCAGCCAACAGTGTAGGTTTAGCTCCCTTTGCACACTCTTGAATAGTCTACAATTACACAGTTCTTAAATGACATGTGCAAAACCTATCAGCTCCGTGAAATGAGTGATTAAGTTACAAAATTCTCCGGCTCCAAACATACTTCACATTTTTTTTACATGTTCTAATACAAGAGTCAGTGAGCTTGGAGAAGTTTTTAAGCCAAGTCTTTAAGTCAAGTCATAAAAAACCTGTATGAACTTGTATGAAATTTGCATACAGGCCAACAGAATGCATGAAAATTTCCCACCATTTGAACAGCTACTTTCAGTTTGTTTCAGAAGCAATTCTGTCATATGGCAGAGGTATCATTATATGCAGAGAAAAGGCCAAGGTCACAGCATGACAATGTTTGTCAGCAGTGTGGCTCTACATTCAGCAAAGTAGTTGTCATGATCAGCAAAGGTATCAGTGGGAGTCTTCATCTTATTAAGTTTATCCCATATAGAATGAAAACAGATTGGTTCCAGGTCTTTCTTCATCCTTTCTAAAAGAATGTTTAAATAGTTGGACATAGCACAGCTTTGAGAGAAAATGACAGCAAAAGAAACTGTAATAATGCTCTTGTGATAATGTTTGGCTGTAACTCTACTTCATCAAAAACGAAGAGTTAACTTTTTTTCTTATATGTACAAGCACAAAAATCATCACTCTCACTCTCCTCTACTCTTGTTCTCCATGTGCTTATGGGCAGATGGAAGTAAGGGAGAAAAGCACTTTTTGTTCTACACTAAATACTGTGCTGTAAAACACAGAATCTTACCTTTTAGAGCTGATAAAGCAAAACCTTTCCTGTGCCATCTGCAACTCACACATCTCCTTATAATACTCCCTTCCAAGAACAGAGTTCAGAAATTTTCTTTTATGCTGTGAGATGAAAGAAGAAAGGATAAGATGTCCTCCCATATAAGCTGAAATTTGAGAAGAACAAAGGAAGGACAGGGGGTCCCTGCAAAGCAAGATAAAGAAAAAGCTGAGAAGAGTTTTATTATCTGTTATTAAGGCATAATCATGGGTGTCAGGAAATTGAAGGGATGTACTGTTTTAATATTAGTGACACTTCCCAGTTAGTAGAAGGAAAGATTATGATTTAAAACATTTGTTGGAAGGGTGTGAGAATACAAGAAAGAACATTCAGAGCAGAAGCTGCAGAGCAAGACAAACGGCATGAGAAAGCAATGCTGAGAACCAAGGACACCTCGAGAAGAGGAAAAACAAAGTCAATTAAGCCACGTGATCACCACATGATAGTGACCCTGACTGGAGGAAGAGAGCATGGCTAGGAACAACTCATGACTCTGGTTGGATAAGCATCTGTATGTACGCTTAAGGAGTGTTTGTGGAATGTTTTGTTGACATGTAAAGGGAGGTGGGAAAGTTACAAGAGAGAACTTGTGAATGTATATAAGGGATGTTAGAACCCTCAGCCTCACCTCTGTCCCTGGAAAGGTGATGGAACAGTTTGTTCTGGATGCCGTCTCCAGGCAATTGGATGAGAAG